>MDKF010019876.1:0-17531 GCA_026770625.1 Nicotiana glauca
TCACTGATTTTAAATAGAATCCTCGAGATTTTTGATCCGAAACATACCCAACCATGTGTTTTCCAGATGAACACATATGGTTAAGTATGCTTGGATCAAGAATCAGAAAGATTGCAATGACCTTCCATAGCAGAAAATTTTTTAATTCATTTTTGAGTGGTTCTAGCCATATTCGAGCCAAGAAACCACTATATTAAGGTAGAGGAAGTCTAGGCGAAGCTATGGCGTAATTTTGGGTCAGTTTGGCATACTTTATGTTCGCCGGAGTAGGATTCCGGCGACACAAAATACTATATTCGAGAGCTTAGGGAACGATTCGAAGGAAACAACTCATGGGAGTGGAAATAGGATGGTGAGGGCTATTTGTGGTGTTAATTTGGTGAGCATTGGCGTTGGTGGCGACTCCCGCCGGCGAGACAGTCCGGCGAGAGTTTGTACGAGGAAGGAGACACTTCTGTCTCTAAAGACTTCAGAGACGACGATATATACATGTATATGTCACTTCAGTTCTCAGCCGTTGGATCATGTGAATTAGACGGTCGAGATTTAATTAACCAAACGACGTCGTTTTGTTTAATTGACGCTTTAGTCTCGTCCGTTTGATCAAGCAAGGTGGACGGCTGTGATCACTTGGCTTAAACGACGTCGTTTTATTTAATTGGGCACCGTTTCATCTGATCCGTTGATTAGCTGAATCAACGGCCCAGATTGCTAAAGCCTAAACGGCGTCGTTTGGTTGAGAGACCGGGTTGGCGAACTGGACCCAGAATTGGGCCTGGTCCGTATTGGGCAAGCCATGTATCTCTTTAACATTTGGCCCAATTTTTGTATTGTATTTGTATTTTAGTATTTTACTTTGTTTTTGTATTTTTCAATTTTGTATTTATTTTATTATTTTCTGATGTATTTTATTATTTATATTATTTTATTATTATTATTTTATATTTATTTTCCAAATTTCCTAGTATTTGTTCTATAATTTTTAATGGCATTTTCCTAATTAATTCCCTTTTTATCTTCATTCATCCAATTAACCAACACTGGTATTTCACACGAGTTGGAAATATCGTAACCAAAAGTTATTTATTTTGATTTTGGAATTCTTTTACTTGGGGTAAAAATCACGTGCTCAACCTTCCTGAGTGCATACACTTATGAGTTTACCATAAGAGTAAGTATCATAAGGGATACTCATCTCTGTGCCTCTAAGGACTTTTCTAATCCTTTCAGCAAATAAAGGAGGGAGACCATCTATAAATTTGGCCTTCCAGTGAGTACTACTACTCTCTGGTAAATCCATTACTCTAGATAAGAAAATATCTTTATACCATCTAAAAGATGTAAGGGTTGGACACCTTAAACTCTGAAGCATAGTTCTGATAGTTTCACTATTATCAGACCATCTTCCAGAAAAGTGTTCTATAATATTAAGAACTAATGAATAGACTACATTTTGAACAGTCTTATTATCTTTGACCTTAGTCGCACTCATAATTTCATTGCGTTGGTCTTGAGTGAGATAATTATCCAACCAGCCTTTAACCTGACTAGTAAATCCAGCAATAAGCATTTCTGCAATTGCTTTATCTACATTATTATTAACTTTACAGATAGTACTGTACATAAGCATTCCATGTACCATAGTATAAATTTTCCTTTCAGCAAGACCGTCAATATTCCACTCATAAATGTCTGACCCACTGTAACCTTGGTGGTAGTGGTCATTATCCAGTTTCTAGAAGAACATCCTGAGGGGTTGGTCTAGGATAGTAAAACATCCTTTGGTAGGGTTTGCGAGCATATTTTTTTAGAGATTTTATTAATCTCATACTCTACCTGAATTCTTTTACCTTTATCAGGTTTATGCTCTAAGGTTAAAGGACTGGCCTTAAACTCTCCAAACTTCTTATTAAGAAGTTCTTCCAAATCATTAAGACCTTTTAATTTAAAGTGATTGACCTCCAGTGGAGGTTGGATGCTGGTAGTAGCAATTTGCTCTTTACCTTTAGCCTCCTTATGAGAAAGCTTTTGGACCTCTGCTATAAGCTTGTCCAATTTTTCTTGTATTGTGATAACCTGTTCTCCCAGAATACTAACATACATATTAGTATAATTATTCTGAGTAAGCATAGTATTCAGGTTTTTTGCTGTAATTGTAGCCACATCATTTTCAAATAATTCAGAAAAAATAGTAAAATAAACTACTTTATCTTTTTCTCCCATTTGAAAAGATTGTTGGGGTGGAAAAATAGCTTTAGTGGTTTTTCCACTGGTGAGCATATAATCTCTTTTTAACACAGAAATATAGTTATAAACATGTTTAGACATGAACCAAGGAACAAAAGCAGGAATTTTATTCTTTTTGCTAATATCCGCATAAAAATCATGTCTAAAGAATTGTATTAATTCACTAGTCATGTTTTCATGAAACCATTTTCTGAAAACAGCCCATCTGGGTTTTAGAAATTCTTCTAAAATCATTTTTCTTGCCGGTGAACCCGGACTAAAATCTATTTGGCTTTCAACCATCATTAACACCATTTGAAAAATGCATTTCGGATGCAATGAGTTCAAGATCTGAATTAATCTTGATAATATTATCTTGACCAATTTTTATACTATCAATTTTATTATTTTCTCTTATTTGTGATGTGGATGCTTTAGATGGAAAATCTACCACATAATCAATTGGAGAAATATAAGAAGAATTTAATTTAGTCAGTCTAGATGGTAAACTGATATTATCAGTTTGAATAGGTTCATTGAACCTAATCTTTATAGTGCCATCTGTGGTTTGTTCTATTTCTGTAGCCTCAGTATTGCTAGTGTCTCGAGGGGCAATTGCTTCCTCTATGACCCATTCCTTAGGGAAATCAATTTCATCCCATTTGATAGGTCTTCTGGTAGTTACTTTGGATTTTCCAAAGTTGGTTTCTATAAGAATAGTTTCATTTTTGAAATCCATAATTTTGCGCATAGGATTCAAAGCATATAAAGGTTTGAAATAAATCCTATAACAGATACATATAACTTTTGTGCCAGGCAAATAATCATAACCATGTAATTTAATGCTAAGTATTAAAGCATTGAAAGAATTCTCATAATTAAGAGAAATTTGCAAATTAGGATAAGCATTATTATAAACAGGGCCATAAGCCAAACTGGTTTGCACAGTCCCTATAAGAGACCTTTTCCAGTTCTGGTTTTTGCCATATCTGAGAGCTGCTATAAAGCTTTCAGGCAAGCCTCTTAAAGTAAGTGGCTTGAAGGCAACTTGTATTAAACCTATATGTATGAATCTATGTGAATCCCTATAAGGGACAAAATCACTTTCAGATAATAATCTGAAGGTAGCATGATCACTATCTACTGTGATTGTTTCCTCAGTAGTTTTAACTACTTGTTTTAAACCTATTTTTTCAAAAGTACCTAATTGGTATATTACCTTAGGTTTGACTAATGGTATAGTCCATTTATTAATAAGATCTAATTGTTAGGGCAATTCATATTCATCTTTCCCACTGTTTTTAACAGAAGTCTTCTTCCTAATGATATTCATTAAGAAAACAGTGTTAAACTTAGCTTCTACAGTTACTAACTAACATAGCTCTGATACCAAACGGATACAGGTTCGCTTCCAATGAGGCAGGAAATTAAATTACAAGAACTCCAGCCCTGGCTAGTTACCAACTTCTAAGTAAACCTTAAACCACGGTGCTCCACACACAACCCTACAAACGACCACCTGCCTTAAATGGGTTTCACGAGCACCACCGGTTAGGTTATCTAACCAAGATTTACTGTCGAAATTAATAACTGCCTGGTCTATATAGTTCTTAACCTATAACCTCATTAGGGTGATAATGTAAACACTTAGTTATACAAACATGTTAATGTAAATAACTTTCGAAGGCTAAGTCTAACACTTAATTATTTAGCCTTTCATTTAGGCTAAATAGAAATATAAATAAAGACGGGGAGAGAGAAAAAGTACCCGAGACCCTTGTTTTTGCGGCCAAGCGACCTTTTTGCTTTTTCTATACAAAATTTAAAATGTTACAAAAGATTTTTATAAAGGGAGAAGAGAGAGAAAACTAAAGAGAAGGGAGAGTGTTGGAGGAAGTCTAAACTGATGCCTGCCTCCTTCTAAACTAAAATGATCCTTATATAATGGGTCAGCTAAGAATAAAACAAAACTACAACAGTGGTCGACATAATAATTACACTAGTAGCCGATAAGGTAAAAAGATATTCCTACATAATTACAAACTGACGAAACTAGTTTATTAAAGTAGATTCCCTTCAATAATGGAGGGGTCCGCTACATTATTAAAGTTGTTTGTCTTTATTACCCCAATAATTCATTTGCGGGGCCTTCATTCATTCATGCTTTTCCTTTTCCTTTTTTGTCCTTCCTGTCTGAAGATTCTTCAGCACTTTCCTTCAATTTTGCAAGGAAGTCTTCTATGTCATTATTATTAACTTCTGTTTCTGAGGTGATTTGAGCTTCCCCTGCTACACATTCTTCTTCATCGGCACTATAAAGATTAGTTTCAATGAACCTATTCAAACTGATAATACCAGTTTACCATCTAGACTGACTAGATCAAATTCTTCTTATATTTCTCCAATTGATTATGTGGTAGATTTTCCATCTAGAGCATCCATATCATAAATAAGAGAAAATAATAGAATCATAGTATAAAAATTGGTCAAGATAACATTGTCAAGATTAGTTCAGATCTTGAACCCACTGCATCCGAAATGGATTTTTCAAATGGTGTTAATGATGGTTGACAACCAAATATATTTTAGTCCGGCTTCACCGGCAATAAAAATAATTTTAGAAGAATTTCTAAAACCCAGATTGGCTGTTTTCAGAAAATGGTTTCATGAAAACATGACTAGTGAATTAATACAATTCTTTAGACATGATTTTTATACGGATATTAGCAAAAAGAATAAAATTATTGCTTTTGTTCCTTGGTTCACGTCTAAACATAACTATATCTCTGTGTTAGAAAGAGATTATATGATCACCAGTGGAAAAACCACTAAATCTATTTTTCCACCCCAACAATCTTTTCAAATGGAGGAAAAAGATAAAGTAGTTTATTTTACTGTTTTTTCTAAATTATTTGAAAATGATGTGGCTACTATTACGGCAAAAAACCGGAATACTATGCTTACTCAGAATAATTATACTAATATGTATGTTAATATTCTGGGAGAACAGGTTATCACAATTCAAGAGAAATTAGACAAGCTTATAACAGAGGTCCAAAAGCTTTCTCATAAGGAGGCTAAAGGTAAAGAACAAATTGCTACTACCAGCATACAACCTCCACCGGAGGTAAATGACTTTAAAATTAAAAGTCTTAATGATTTGGAAGAACTTCTTAATAAGAAGTTTAGAGAGTTTATGTGATGACCCGGACCATCATCACGTGAGTTACCGCCCATTTTCCCATATTATGTTGTTCTATGTTTCAATATCAGTATTTGATTTGATCGGATAGAATTGAATTGGTTTTTGTTGGAAATGAGGCACATAACCTCTTTAAAGGAAGCTTGTTTTGGAAAATTTAATCGAAAGTTGACTATATAGTCAGAAGGCTTGGATGTGAATTCCAGCAATTTGGTTAGCTTTGGGGGATGATTTGTGACGTAGGAGTGCGATCAGAATTGATTTTGGAGGCTCGGTATAGAATTTGGCTTGAATTGGTGAAGTTTGAATTTTGACGAATTCCGGTTGATAGGTGAGATTTTGATCTGAGAGTCGGAATGGAATTCCAAGAGTTCCAATAGCTTCATTAGGTGATTTTGGATATGTCTGCAAATTTTTAGGCCATTCAGACATCGTTTGGTTGGGTTTTTTATCGAAAATGCATTTCGGAAGTTCTTGAAGAACTTAGGCTTTGATTTTGTGAAATTTGATGAATTTGATGTTAACAATAGTGTTTTGATGATTGGAACAAGTTTGAATAACGATATAGGATGTATTGGTATTTTTGGTTGAGGTCCCGGGGGCCTCGGGGTGATTTCGGATGGCTAAAGGAATGAAATTTGGGGTTTCAGGACTGCTTAAGGATCTGGTATCTGGCATTTTTGCATCTGCGGAAATTGGACCGCAGAAGCGGAACATGCGGATTGGGCAGCAACCGCAGAAGCGGACGATTGTACCGCATAAGCGGTCTTGCTTTTGCGAAAAATGGACCGCAAAAGCAGTCTTGGGAAAAATGAAGGAAACCGCAGAAGCGGAAGAATACCGCAAAAGCAGAAGTCGCATAAACGACATTTGTATCGCAGAAGCGGAAACTGGCCTGGGCAGAAAGGTTAAGTTCTGGAAATGGGACTTCGTTCCCATTTCCCATTTTTGACGATTTGAAGCTCGGTTAAGGCGATTTTTGGTCCGATTTTCATAGAGATGCAACAGTGTAAGTGTTCTTAACTAAATTTTTGTTGTATAACTTGAATCTATTACGAGTTTTAGCGTTTAATCAGAGAATTTTTGTTGGAAAAGGGTAGAAAACCCTCTTGGATAGAATCAAGGATTTGAGGGTCGAAATGATATGGGAATTTAATGATTTTTACATGGTTAGACTCGTGGCGAGATAAGGAAGCTGGCGATGTTAATTTTATACTTTTTCGAGAAGCGAGCCTTGGGCTCGGGTTTTGCTAGTTCAGAGATTTTTGCTATATTCTGATTGTTTTCGATTAAATGTTATCCCATTGGTATATTGTGATGTATTCGCTCTATTTTTGGTTTGATTCGACGTGCGTTGAGGCCAATTTGAGTGGCAAAGACGTCGCGAGCGAGGAATTCTATCGGTTCGAGGTAAGTAATACTTGTGAATGATATCCTGATGATTTGAAACCCTGGATTTTGCACAGAATAGTGCTGTATTGTGTGACTTGCACGCCAGGTATGAGCGTGGGGTAGAGAACCGTTGGGGATTGTGACTTGGTCCGTCTCGGTTGTTGATTTTATTTCGTGATTGACTGAAAACTACTTGATGCTATCATGATTTGGGCTGATTGCCATATTGTGGGCTTTGTACCGATTATTTGAATCCTTCACTGATTGATATCACTATTTTTGCATTACGTTGCATATTATTTGAAATCAGTCCAAGGTTCTAAATACTATTTTGCAAACTCAGCCATCTTTCTAAGATTTGAAAACTTAAATGATATTTTTCTGACGTTTTTAACTAAGAACTGCTATTTTACTATTGCCCAAGGGGCTTATCTGCATTGCTGGACTGAGAAATGGATCGAGCTACATGCCGCAGCAGTATATACATATACATGCATGGATCGGACTGCACGCCGCAGTAGTACATTATACGGATCGGACCGTACGACGCAGTGATACAATATGTGGAAAGGATTGCACGCCGCAGTATTATAGCGCTTGGGATGTAGGAGCCCCTCCGGAGTCTGTACACACCCCCAGTGAGCGCAGGGTACCCAAATGGATCGGGCTGCGCGCCGTAGCGGTCATGTGCATTGCATTGCATTCATGCATTCATTCCTATTTATACTATGTGGCATGATTTTTAGCACTCATATATCATTAGCATACATACTATTACTTGCCTTGTTGACCATATATCCTGATGTTACATGTTAAGAAGTGTTGAGCCCGAGGGGCTGAGGTTGTACTTTGTGAGTTGGGAGTGAGCCCGTGGGGCTGATACTGCACTAAGAGGTTGATACTGAGCCTGATGGGCAGATTTCTGATTATTTCCTGCTTGTTGAAATTATTTTTTGCATCTATTGAAAAGGCATATTTTCGAAAAAGATTTTTAACTGAGCTTGAGATTTTCTAAAGGATTTTCTCGGTGTTACGACTTTACTATCTTTCTCAAAGGGTTGTACTGTCTGTTATAGAATTTTGGAGTGCTCATACGTGTTTTCTTATCCCTTAGATATTATTCGCTCCTATTAGCACTGATTTGGAAGTACTCACTTTACTCCCTGCACCTCGCGTGCAGTTGCAAGTATTGCTCACCCGGTAGCGGGTTATTGGCGGACTGAAGGCCTTACTAAGGTAGTTGAGCAAGGTGACCGTCAGCGTTCGCGGCACCGCACTTCATCTTTAATTTTCTAGATTTTATTTTGTATATATATAATATTGGCCCTATAGTAGTGTTCCTACTTCTTAGATACTCGTGACTTGTGACAGCTCGGTCGGGTTGTGTGGGGTTGTAGTCCTGATTATTATTGCTGTTAAGCTGTAACACTTTATTCATTTATGTTTAAAATTTTTTTAAAAGGAAGTGAATTGGGTTAGTTGGCTGGCCTTGTCTTCACGAGAGGCGCCTTCACGACCAGTGTGGGTTTGGGTCGTGACAGTTTAAGGCCAGTCCTTTAACTCTAGAGCATAAACCTGATAAAGGTAAAAGAATTCAGGTAGAGTATGAGATTAATAAAATCTCTAAAAAAATATGCTCGCAAA
Organism: Nicotiana glauca; assembly: GCA_026770625.1. Classification (NCBI taxonomy): domain Eukaryota; kingdom Viridiplantae; phylum Streptophyta; class Magnoliopsida; order Solanales; family Solanaceae; genus Nicotiana; species Nicotiana glauca. The sequence goes on from MDKF010019876.1 coordinate 8,465, forward strand.
CCCTACGAAAGGATGTTTTACTATCCTAGACCAACCCCTCAGGATGTTCTTCTAGAAGAACTAGATAATGACCACTACCACCAAGGTTATAGTGGGTCAGATATTTATGAGTGGAATATTGACGGTCTTGCTGAAAGGCAAATTTATACTATGGTACATAGAATGCTTATGTACAGTACTATCTGCAAAGTTAATAATAATGCAGATAAGGCAATTGCAGAAATGCTTATTGCTGGATTTACTGGTCAGCTTAAAGGCTGGTGGGATAATTATCTCACTCAAGACCAACGCAATAAAATTATGAGAGCGACTAAGGTTGAAGATAATAAGACTGTTCAAAATGCAGTCTATTCATTGTTTCTTTATATTATAGAACATTTTTCTGGAAGATGGTCTGATAATAGTGAAACTATCAGAACTATGCTTCAGAATTTAAGGTATCCAACCCTTAAATCTTTTAGATGGTATAAAGATGTTTTCTTATCCAAAGTAATGGAATTACCAAAGAGTAGTAGTACTCACTGGAAGGCCAAATTCATAGATGGCCTCCCTCCCTTATTTGCTGAAAGGATTAGAAATGTCCTTAGAGGCATAGGGATGAGTATCCCCTATGATACTTACTCTTATGGTAAACTCATAAGTGTATTCTCTCAGGAAGGTTTAGCTCTTTTTAATGAAATAAAGCTAAACTAAGAAATTAAGAAACAGTGTCTCACTGAGAGACAACAATTAGGTGAATTGTGCGAACAGTTCGCCATTGACATTCCTTCAAAAAGGAAGAAGTCCCATAAGAAAAAGGACTTCAAAAAGAAGAAAGGTTCGCCTGAAAAGAGGCGTGAAAAGAATCAAAGAAGGAAGGCTTTTCATAAAGCCAGAAAGGGTTATGTCAAAGCAAAAAACCCTCAAGCCTGCTACAAATGCGGAAGAGTAGGCCATTATGCAAAGGATTGCAAGATCAAGGACAAAATTAAAGAAATTGATCTAGATGAGAATATTAAAGATTCTCTATGCAAAATTCTCCTAAATTCTTCTCCGGAGAATTCTGATTACGAATCAGGTCATGAGTCTTCAACCAGTGAAGATTTGAGAGTACCTCTGGAAGAAGATTATATTTCATCTTCTGAAGATGACCAGGAGTTCTATAATAAAGGAAAATGCTCCAATCAGTGTTGTACTTCTTATAATGAACTCTTTAATATCTATTCCTAGTTCAAAGACTTGGAAATCAATGTCTTGACTAACAATAACATGATAGAGTTGTTGAGGGTTATTAAAGACCTAGAATTAAGGTCACAAATTATTGACAAACTTCCTACTAATTTAGAGAAAGAAACAGAGGTGGATAATATCCCATTTCCAAAGAGACCTTACACCATGTCTGCAATACAAAGAATGGTGAAAAACAAACCTCAGCCTGATAGGTTAGCTACAGTCCAAGATTTAAGCACAGAGATAACTTATCTCAAAAAGCAAATCTCGGAATTAAAGTCTTCTCATATTGCATTGGATGAAAGAGTTTTTAGGTTAGAAAATTCTGAAGTAATTACTTCAAATTCCAATGTAAAAATCACTGAGCTTAATACAGCTCCAAGTTCTTCAGAAGAAAATACTGCTAGTACCTTACTTGCATCTATAGATTTTTCTGAAGATGAATTTTTGGAAAAACTTCAATATTTTGTTACCCAAAAGTTTTTAATAAAAATAACTCTTTTAATAGACTACAATTTCAAAAAAGAGTTTATTGCTTTATTTGACAGTGGAGTAGATTTAAATTGTGTAAAAGAAGGAGAAATACCTTCCAGATATTTTCATAAAACCACTCATCGTTTAAAAAATGCTAGTGATAATTCAATGGGTATTTCATATAAATTACCTAAAGCTTATATTTGCCAACCGGATATATGTATTCCTGAAACTTTTATTTTAGTAAAAGATATAGATAGGGATGTAATACTTGGTGTCCCATTTTTTATAAAATTAATGCCTTTTTTATATTGGGATACAAAAAGTTTTACAGGCACTTATGGTGGTAAGAGGATCACTTTTGAGTTTATAACTCAACCTGTCCAACGTTTTTTAAACAAGATTATTTCTAATAATATTTCTTCAAAAGAAAATCAAATTGAATTTTTGAAGAATGAAATTTGTTCCATTACTGTTGATCAGGATTTAAAAAATCCTAAACTAGTTGAGAAAATTACTTTTCTCAAAAATCAGTTTTCTACTCTATTTGTGGTGACCACCCAAATCAATTTTGGAGTAGAAAAAAACATATCACAAAATCTTCCTTATGAAGAAGATTTTTCGGAGGATAATATTCCTACCAAGGCCAAACCTTGCCAAATGAACTCTGAATATTTAGAGTTATGCAAAAAGGAAATTAATTCCTTACAACAAAAGGGTTTAATTAGACCCTCAAAGTCCAAATGGTCTTGTACTGCTTTTTATGTAAACAAGCATACTGAACAGGAACGAGGAGTTCCTAAACTAGTTATTAACTATAAACCTCTTAATAAGGTTTTAAAATGGATTAGATATCCTATTCCTAGTAAAAAGGATTTACTTGATAGACTTCATAATGCCATTATATTTTCAAATTTTGATTTAAAATCAGGTTATTGTCAAATTCAAATATCTGAATCAGCTAGATATAAAACTGCTTTTAATGTACCAATGGGCCAATATGAATGGAATGTTATGCCTTTTAGTTTGAAAAATGCTCCATCCGAATTTCAAAAAATTATGAATGATATATTTCTTTCTTATACGGATTTCATAATTGTTTATATTAATGATATTCTAGTCTTTCCAAAAAATATAGAATCTCATTTTAAACATTTGGATTTATTCAAAAAGATAATTATTCAAAATGGTTTAGTCATATCAAATAAAAAATGATGATTTTCCAAACTTCGGTTAGATTTTTGGGTCATAATATTGAAAAAGGTAGGATCATTCCTATCAATAGAAGTATTGAATTTGCTTCTAAATTTCCTGATATAATTACTGATAAAATCCAACTCCAATGATTTCTTAGTAGTTTAAATTATATCTCTCCTTTTATAAAGGACCTTGCTCAGGATACTGCACTTTTTTATGATAGATTAAAGAAGAATCCTAAAGCTTGGACTGATAGTCATACTGAATCAGTCAAAAGAATTAAATAAAAGGTTCATAACCGCCCTTGTTTAACTCTTGCCAATCCTACTTGGCCAAAAATAGTAGAAACAAATGCTTCTAATGTTTGTTATGGTGGTATTTTAAAACAATGTTCACCATCTAATAAACAAGAATATCTTGTTCAATTTTAGTCTGGTAAATGGAATAACGCCCAAAAAAAATTATACGACTGTGGAAAAAGAAATTCTTGCTATAGTCAAATGCGTTATTAAATTTCAAACGGATTTATATAATCAAAAGTTTATTATAAAAACTGATTGCCAAGCTGCAAAATTTATTTTTAATAAAGACTTCAAAGATGATGTTTCTAAACAAATGTTTGCTAGGTGGCAAGCTGTGACGACCCGACCCGTCGTCATGTGAGTTACCGCCCCGTTTCCCCCTTATTGTGTTGCTTCATGTCTCAATGTCAGTATTAGAGTTGATCGTGTGTAATTAAATTGGTTTTGGTTGAAAATAAGGCACATAGCCTTTTAGAAGGAAGCTTGTATTAGAAAAGTCAACTGGAAGTTGACTATTTGTTAGAGGGCTCAGAATTGAATTCCGATGACTCGGTTAGCTCCGGATGATGATTTAAGACTTAGGAGCACAATCAGAAGTAATTTTGGAGGTCCGATGAAGAAGTTAGCCTATTTTGGCGAAGTTGGAATTTTGGCAAAATTCGGTTGATAGGTGAGATTTTGATTCTGGAGTCGGAATGAATTCGGAGAGTTGCAGTAGCTTCATTAGGTGATTTTGGATATGTTTGCAAATTTTCAGGTCATTCGGATGTCGTTTGGTTGGGTTTTTGATCTAAAGTGCATTTTGAAAGATCTTGAAGAACTTAGGCTTTGATTTGGAGAAATTTAATGATTTTGATGTTAATGATGGTGTTTTGATGATTGGAACAAGTTTGAATAGTGTTATAGGTGTATTGGCATTTTTGGTTGAGGTCCCGGGGGCCTCGGGGTGATTTCGGATGGTTAACGGGATAAAATTTGGAGTTGGAGACCGCTGAAGGGTTCTGGTGTCTGGTATTTTCGCTTCTGCGGAAATGGACCGCAGAAGCGGTTCCGCAGAAGCGAATGGGAAGTCGCAGAAGTGGACAGTGGTCGTTTGGCATTTTTTCGCAGAAGCATACTAAGTTTTGCATAAGCGGTCACCGCAGAAGTGGTGATGGACCGTATAAGCGGTCCTGGGTGAAATGAGGATAACCGTAGAAGCGGAAGAAAATCTGCAGAAGCGGAAGTCGCAGAAGCGACATTTGGACCGCAAATGCGGAAATAGACCTGGGCAGAAAGGTTTTAAAGTGTCATTTTATTCCGCGACTTGGGTTCATTATCCACCATTTTGTCACGACCCAAACCCCGGTCGTGATGGCGCCTAACACATTGCTAGGCAAGCCAGACCATTACCCGCTAACAAATCCAATTATTATTTCAGAATTTTTCCAATTTAGGTAAAATATCTTGATTTCATAATAATGATAAGAGTGCGGAAATCGTAACAACTGAAACAACAACCCAACAAGATCTGGTGTCACAAGTCTGAGCCTCTAAGCATCTGAATAATATCCTATACAAACAAGTTTAAAGCAGAAGTACAAGAGATAACGGGAAGGAGAGATCGGGTCCTACGGATGCCGGCAGCTACCTCGATGACTCCGCAGTGCGGCGAAACAGCAGCAAAATATATATATCAACTGCCCTCCTGGATCCCTGTATTTGCACACAAGGTGCAGGGAGTAGAGTGAGTACTCCAACTCAGTGAGTAATAGCAATAAATAATAACTGGAAGTAAGGAAACCTGTAAGAACACTAAACAGTTCTAAAAGTATCAGTACAGGTAAGAACATCTCTAAGGAGGAAAGTCCAGTATCCGTCTACTACTGTCCCACAATTTTCTAACACTGCTGCGACGTGCAGCCCGATCCTTACTAATACTACTGCGGCGTGCAGCCCGATCCAATATAGTATATATAATGCTGCGGCGTGCATCCCGATCCAATACAATAGATATAATGCTGCGGCTTGCAGTCCGATCCAATATAAAAGTAACTGAGCTCACTGGGGGTGTGTGCAGACTCCGGAGGGGCTCCTTCAGCCCAAGCACTGTAATACTTCGGCAGTGCGATCTATATATAATATACTACTGTGGCGTGCAGTCCGATCCATATATATCATACTACTACGTCGTGCAGTCCGATCCATATATATCATACTACTGCGGCGTGAAGTTCGATCCATATATATCATACTACTGCGGCGTGCAGTCCGATCCAATACATGTGTATGTATATACTGCTGCGGCGTGCAGCGCGATCCATATATATATCATATGCATAATACTGCAGCGTGCAGTCTGATCCAATATATGTATATGTATATACTGCTGCGGCGTGCAGCCCGATCTGGTATACATCAAATACCTCACTATGGGTCCTCGACCCCTCTCAGTCAATATGGACTTGGCCTCTCGGGCCCACTTAGCTAAGGCAGGGTATTCAACGCCAAGTATTTCTCATTTAAAGTGCAATTTGCTAATACCGATTCATATTATGTTTTATAGTTAAGAATACGACTGAGAGTATGTGTTCAACAGGTATAGGGGTCATTTAGCTCCACAGGCTTCCCTAAGGTTCTACAGATCAGCACAAGGCCCCAAACATGGCAACTAGCCCAAATATTCGGATATAAGCTCAGTCTCAGTCAATAAGTACAGTAAATCATCAATCGGGATGGAATAAGTCCGAATCCCAAGTCATAATATCACCACGCTTATCACATGACGCATGTCTCAACTCAACATAGCACAGTATAGTGCAAATACGAGGTTTCAAACCCTCAGTATATCATTCATGACTACCACTCACCTCGAACATGCCACAAATCCTAGCTCGCCTTGCGCTTCCCTCGCAAATCGACCTCCTTGAGTGCCAAATATGATCAAAACCAATAAGAATACATCAAAATAGGCTAATGGAACATAACCCAATCAAAATGACTCAAAAAACACCCAAAAACATGAAGTTGCCAAAACTCGAGCCCCGGGACCGCTTCTCGAAAATATACGAAATTCACATTTTCGGAATCCTCATCTCTCCACGAGTCCGTACATATAAAATTTATCAAAATCGGAGTTCAAATGGGCCACCAAATCCCAATCTTTACATAGGAAAAATCCAAGCCCTACCTTCTTCAATTTATACCCAAATTCAGAGAATTAATGGAAGATTCTTTGATAAAATGATGTATTAAGACCCCGAGACTCACCTCCAATCACTTCCCGATGAAATCCCCTTCAAATTCTATAAATTAACTCTCAAGGTGTGCAAAAATGGAGGAAAATATGAAGGGTTCGCGTCTGAAATCTTAATTAAAAGCCTTTTGATCCGCCAGGTTTAACACTACGCGAACGCGGTCAACACCCCCGTGTTCGCGATGAACAAATTCCAACTGGACAAAATTACCTCTACGCGAATGGGACCACCGGCCCGCGAACGCGATGCCCCTGCCTCTTCCTCTTACGCGAACGCGTTCCACTCTCACGCGATCGCGATGCCTAATCAGCTTACCCTTCGCGATCGCGAAGCTCCTGCCGCGAACGCGATGCACAAAATTTCTGGACCCTCAAGTTACTCTACGTGTTCGCGTCCATCACCACGCGAACGCGATGAACAAAAGTCTGCAACTTTTATAGCAGCAAATTTGATCTCAATACAAACCAAAATGGGTCCGTTTGAACACCCGAATTCATCCCGAGGCCCCCGGGACCTCAACGAAAACCACCAACCTACTCCAAAACACGATACGAACTTGTTCCAATCATAAAAACACATCCTTAAACACAAAAATCATCAAATTAAGGCGTATTCAAGCCTAAGTTTCAACGAAAACTTTCGAAACCTACATTCAATCAAAAATCCAACCAAACGACGTCCGAATGACCTGAAAATTTGCTGACATATCCAAAATCACCCAACGAAGCTAATGCAACTCTTTGAATTCCATTCCGACCCTCGGATCAAAATCTCACCTATCGACCGGAATTTACCAAAATTCCAACTTCGCCAATTCAAGCCTATTTCTACAACGGACCTCCAAATACGATTCCGATCGCTCTCCTAAGTCACAAATCATCTTCCGGAGCTAACCAAACCATCGAAATTCAATTTCGAGCCCTCTAACTCATAAGTCAACGTCCGGTTGACTTTTCCAATCTATTCCTTCATTAAAGAGACTAGTAATCCTATTTCCTACCAAACTCGATCCGAATTGACTCAAATTCACCAAGTACATATATTGAAACATGAACAAGCATATAACGGAGAAAACGGGGCGGTAACTCACGTGACAACGAATCGGGTCGTCACATCCTCCCCAACTAAAACAAACGCTCGTCCTCGAGCGTACCCAGAGTTGTACTAGAAGCAACCCAATAGCTGAATGACCTTACCAAACATATACTCGGGGTGATCTCACGTTACCCTATCTCACATAGGTCCGATAACACAATATAGCTGAAATTTCATAGCCCATCCAAACCATAAACCACATTGCACTTCCCGAAATCATACACTAGATCAGAACCCCACGTCTATACTCAGAACAAACCCGAACCAACTGTAATAACCCATATTCCCCACTACAAGTGAGACCATATGATATACTACATAACCCAAACACTCGAGACGATGGAATCTATTCACAGCAATTGCTCACAATAACCAAATACTAATAGGAAAACCTTTTTATTAGCTAAAGTCTTATCCCAACACCTTCATATCCTGCCCACGGCAACTGAAACATGCGATATACCGAACCCATCTCTCAGATTAACCATTCATGAATCCATTTCCCTCTAGACTGATGCTACAACAGATTCCGGAGCCAAACCTCGATATTACCTTTCTAACTAGCTAAAATCAAATATGCTCGCACTCATTAATGACTCCAACGATCATCTCGACTGCAACACACCACTCTTGTGACATGACACCTTAACACCGGCCTAAGCCACAACATGCACAACACAGGCACCGATAAGAAACGATCAGAACACACCCAAATCATGACAACTGACTCAAATGAAAGAGATGTAGCTCAAGCTCAACAGTACCATCACAACACAAAACTCAGATCCCGTCTCACATCATAGAAATAGAGTACCTGAATCCTCCTTGAAAGGTCATAACTCCACGTGGCCTTGCCACAACGCGCGATTCCATCCAAAAACTATTACCCATGAAGCAGCTCAAGTCACCATACTCAACACGGTCAGCCACGCACAGATTGAGGTCTGAAACCAAGCAAGCCATCACACCCACGGTGAAACAATTAATATACACTATCGAATCCTGAAAGTACACAACCGATGCGCTATTCGCCGAGCAATACCCAATACAAACTTTCCTCAGAACCCAGGAAGTAGTGCATACAAGGTAACATATAATAAGACTATTTTTTGCATCACACTTTTGCGGTGCGCAACCCGATCTAGATAACATACCCATAGCGGAGTGCCACCCTCTCCAAATACCATACCCGTGGCGGCGTGCCACCCGATCCACACATATAGAACTCACAAAAAGGAAATGCACATCGAGTCAATTTGCTCATTACAATAAACATATATAGTCCTATGCTCGGCCACACGAAACGCATCCGAAAAGTCCCTCGATACCGGAACTGAATCAATGGTAGAAACCTCTGCACTGGCATCCGCCACGAAGGTCCAATTAACAACGCAATACCTGCCAGCCGTTCGCTGGTCCTTGGGATACAAACCTACCCTGTTAGCACATAATCCGATGCGCCTTGCCACGCAACCCGTTGCATTTTCCGACATAGTCCATATCACATTAGTCTAGACACCTTGACGTTGGAACATCCAGTCTGCAATCTAATAT
>MU784794.1:0-11459 GCA_026770625.1 Nicotiana glauca
AACTAATCCCGTTCCGATTGTCCTTAAATTGGAAAAAAACTCCTTTATACCCTTCCGGGGGTGTAACGTGAAAAAGGAGGTGTGACACCATGCGAGCTCGGATGTTGAGTGTTGACAGGATTACGCATGCCTGGGCTCGTCGGCAACGGTGAAATCAAATCCACAAACATCAGGGGTATGTCTGATGGTGAATACAGCTCCCCACCACCGGTGATGGAATCCTTGTTCCTTTATGGACTTTTACCTCCATTAACAACTTATCTAAGCTCCCTCAAAGCTAAGTCTTGATTTCAAAGAGTCTTCTCTTGTCGAGCTTATGATTGTTCTTGTCTCTGATTTAAGCTCATCGTATCAGCAAACATTTTTTGTAAGACATTCATCACCTTTTATATCTCTGTTGTCATGATTCACAAAGACAAGATCTTGCTCTGATACCACTGATGCAGATTGAGATTGAAGAAGAAGAAGAAAAAGCTACTGCTAAGAAAAGAAAATAGGCAAAAAGATAGGATAAAATATCTGGCCATTATGAGTACTTGGTCATGCCATTTGGGTTAACAAATGCACCTTCTTATTTTTAAGGTTTAATGAATTACATCTTCCAAGAGCATCTCAGGAAATTCATTTTGGTATTCTTCGATAATACCCTCATTTACAGCAAAAGCTTGGAAGATCACCTACAAAACTTAAGAATTGCCTTTGAGTTGTTGGTACAACACAGTTATTAGCTAAAAGAAGTAAGTGTGCATTTGTTGCTAGCAGAGTGGAATATTTGGGACATTACATCTTAGAACAAGGTGTTTTCACTGACCATAAGAAGATAGAAGAAGTACAGTATTGACCATAACCTACTTCTATCAAGTTATTGAGAGGATTTCTAGGGTTAGCACGGTATTACAGAAGATTCATCAAAGGATATAGCATTATGAGCTAACCACTGACTAACCTCCTCAAGAAAGATGGCTTCATGTGGTATGATAGGACTAATAAAGTTTTTGAGACGCTTAAGATTGCACTAACAACTGCACTAGTACTGAGTCTACATGATTTTTTGCTAACATTCATAGTGGAAACTGATGCTTGTAATATGGGGATATGAGCAGTTTTGATGCAACAAGGACATCACATTGCCTTCCTAAGAAAATGATTGTCCATAAAACATCAATCATTATCTGCGAATGATAAAGAACTTTTGGCACTTGTGATGGTTGTAAACAAGTGGTCTCAATTTTTGACTGATAGGAGCTTTATTGTTAAAATAGACCACAAGGCACTCAAATTCCTACCTGATCAAAAGCTTCACACTAGACTCGATTGAAGTGGATCACCAAGCTTATGCAATACGACTTCACAATTGAATATAAAAAGGGCAAAGAGAACAACATAGCTAATGCTCTTTCTAGGTTACTCTTGCTTGAATTAGCAACCGTGACCTTATCTACAGTGAGAATTGATTTATTAGATATGGTTATGCAAAGTTGGGATAAAGACCCTACTCTAAAAAGCCCGATTCAACTATTGAGGGGTGGGAATGCTGAGAATAAGTGACACACTGATTCATGAACAACTAGGAAAGAATGGGAAGTTGGTGGTTGGTCTTGATGCTCAATTGAGGAAGGAAATTATGCAACTATGGCATGGCTCATCGGTTGGAGGTCATTCTAGCATTGACCATACCTACAAAAAGATAGCAGCATTGTTTTATTGGAAGAAGATGATGGGGGATATAAAAGCTTATGTCAAATCTTGTGATGTATGTGAGAGGCATAAATATGAGAATGTACCCTATCCAGGACTACAACCCAACAAGATACCAGTAGCAGCTTGGAGCAACATCAGTATGGATTTTATAGAAAGGCTACCAAAATTCATGGGTAAGACAGTCATTTGGGTGGTAGTAGACACGTTAACTAAATATGCCCACTTCACAGGCTTATCACACCCTTATTCTGCCAGTTATCTTGCTAAAATCTTCTTGGAACAAGTTTACAAGTTACATGGGTTGTATGAGGACATAATAGGTGATAGAGATCCTATATTCACAAGCAAGATTTGGCAAGAGTTTTTTTCTATGTTGGGAGTAACACTCAACACTTCCACAACCTATCATCCCCAGACACATGGTCAAACAAAAGTGGTGAATAGGTGTTTGGAAACTTATCTGAGGCGCTTCTGTTCTTATTCCCAATCAAACCGGTTTCCTTATCTAGCTGCAGCTGAGTTCTGGTATAATATTGCATCCCACACTTCCATTCAATGTACTCATGAAGCCTTGTATGGTCAACCACCACCCCTCCATTTGCCTTACATGGCTGGGGATTCTGCACTAGAAGAAGCTGATAGAAGTGTGCTCACCAGAGAATTTCAAATTGCAATTGCTTAAGTATCATTTGCAAATAGCACAATAAAGAATGACAGAGCAGGCTAATAAACACAGGTCGGATAGGCAATTCAACGAAGGAGATTGGGAAAGATTCAACCTTACAGACAACTCACAATGTCAGGCAACCATTTCTCCAAGTTGTTAGCAAGATACTATGGCCCTTACCATATTTTGAAAAAAATTAGAAATGTTGCTTATAAGTTGGCACTGCCCTCCCAGTTACTCTTACACCCTACTTTTCATGTATCTCAGCTCAAGGCTTGCTATGAGTTACCTGAGAGTATTAACCATCCATCAGTGCTTGACTTATCTAGTCCATATTGCCCATAACCTAACAAGATTTTGGACATGCCATGATTCAAAAGGAAATAAAGTTGTAGCACAAGTGTTGATTTAGTGGGAACACTTGCCTCTTGAACTAGCTACTTGGGAAGACTATCGAACTTTGAAGATTCGATTTCCTACCATTCTTCCTTGAGGACAAGGAAGGCTTTAACAGGGAAGGACTGATACGATTGAAGTGTACCGATTGTACATGAAGCAGAGGGAAAAGTACATTACGGATTAAATTAGTTACAAGGAATAATAGAGTCAAGTTAGTATATTACACTTTAGACCACAAGAGTTATTTATATTATGTTTAGGTTATATGGGACCTACAAAGTTAGTTATCCTGGTTTGTCTTTAGCGTGTGAGTGAAGGTATGCATCTCTTTATTCACAACCCAAAAAGTTAATGAGATTTTATCTATCTTTTTGCATATTTTCATTTCTTAACAGTAGTTTCTTCTTCTTCAATCTAAATCTGCATCAGAAACAACCATTTTTGTGTATTCTTTTTTTTTTTCCTTCTCTTTTCTAATGTTTTTAGTCTTGTTTCCTTTTTCCAATTTTTATACTAAAAGCATTACTTTGGAGGAGGGAAAAAAACCCTTATTTCTCTTTTTCGTGTAGAGGGCACCCATCCTTTTAAAATGGGAAAAGAAAATACCGCACATATATTTATTTATTTTTTTGCTTACTTAAAACTTTTTCTGCTGGCTAGTGGCTACACATAATTAGTTATGAGCTTGTGTTTTCTTTTGTTTTTATTCCCATTTTTCCTACTAATAAATGATTAATGCTTATTATCCCCGAGGCTCTATGGTTGCCTTCCCAAATATGCTGAGATCAACGTTCACTCCTATATTCACAGCCTTTCCCTCTCAGGGCAAACACCGCAACTTTTCCAACACAATTATCACTGCAATAACAAAAACCCCACAAACTGTTCGACAAAATGCCGCAATAGAAAATACATTCCTGCAACAGCATAACCCAACGTCAGCTTACGTTCACCTCCCATTCTGCCGAAAACGCTGCCACTACTGCGACTTTCCTATCATCGCTCTCGGCTCAGCTTCACCTCAAGCTGATGACGACCCGCGAATTCTTAACTACATTGAATTTCTCCGCAGAGAAATTAAAGCCACCCCAACACCTCCCAACCACAAGTCACCTCTTGAAACTGTCTTTTTTGGTGGAGGGACACCTTCACTTGTGCCACCAAGATTAGTATCTTTAGTCCTGGACACACTGGACTCTAAATTTGGTGTATGTTCTGATGCTGAAATTTCAATAGAAATGGACCCTGGTACATTTGATGCTGCAAAGTTGAAAGATTTGATGAAGTTGGGTGTTAATAGAGTTTCTCTAGGAGTTCAGGCATTCCAGGAGGAATTGCTTAAGAGTTGTGGGAGAGCTCATGGCGTACAGGAAATTCATGAGGCTATTGACATTGTTGGATCATGTGGTGTTGAGAATTGGAGTGTGGACCTTATATCTTCACTTCCTCATCAGAAGCCACATATGTGGGAACAAAGCTTGAGCCTCACCATTCAAGCAAAGCCCACACATGTCTCAGTTTATGATTTACAAGTTGAACAAGATACAAAGTTTGGATCTTTGTAAGTAGTACAACCTTCAAAAGGAATTTGAGATTTTTCTTTGCCAACAATTTTTTACAATATATCATCTTTAATGAAGGACCCCGCCTCGCTTCCTATTCATTTGTGGCAACACAACTCTTTCTAAACCACTAGAGACAGTAACCTACAAAATCATTCAGCTAATTTTTTCAAACTGGTTTGAGACTGAGGAGTACATTGAATAATATCAGCTTACCTAATAGTATTCGGAAGGCTAAAATTATTTGCTTTTTTATTGAGAGTTTTTCCATAATATTGTCCTAGTATAAGAGAAACAGTAACTGCAGTTACAAATTCAACTTTTGAACTGAAATTGTTGTATCCACAGGTATACAGCTGGAGAGTTCCCCCTGCCTTCTGAAAATCAGTCTGCTGAGTTTTACAAAATGGCCTCTGAAATGCTAAGAAATGCTGGTTATGAGCACTATGAGATAAGTAGCTACTGCAAAAGTGGTTATCAATGCAAGCACAATTATACATACTGGATAAACAAATCTTTTTACGCTTTTGGACTGGGGTCAGCCAGTTATCTTAATGGGGTAAGGTTTTCAAGGCCAAGAAAGCTGAAAGATTACATGGGTTATGTGCAAAATTTGGAGAATGGACTAGTGAATTGTTGCCAGGACAGTAAAGTAGACGCTCAAGACATAGCGACGGATGTTGTTATGCTGTCTCTGAGAACTGCTAGAGGATTAGATTTGAAGTCATTTAGCAAAGCTTTTGGAAGCACAACTGTTCTTTCTCTTTGTGAGGTCTATAAGCCTCATATTGAGAGTGGGCATGTTGTCTGTTTGGATGAGCAGAGAAGGAAAATCGACGCAGAAGAATTCAGATCTTTGTTCTCTGAAGGGGACAAGGTTAATGAGGTATTGGCATATATCAGGCTTAGTGACCCTGATGGTTTCCTATTATCTAATGAGTTAATATCCCTCGCGTTCAATGTGTTAGCTCCATAAATTTCAGCCTGGATGGTTCAGATGAGACTGCTTGGAGCTGCTTTGTTAGCATTGCTGGCTGTTTAGGCATGCGATTGCCAATACTTGGATGCCATCAGCTGGTTTGTGCGTGGAAGATCTATACGGACATGTGAACTGGTGGAACCCTTAATAGAGCAAAGGCAGGCGTGTATGTAATATACTGCTGGAGAAGCATATAATTATTGGGAGAGACCAGAAGGTTTTGTTAGCAAGCATACTTAGCCAAAAGCAGCAGTAAATGTAACTCGGCTATATGGTTCTCACTGTTTAATCAAAATCCTTTTTATGAGTCAAGAATTCATTAATAAATACGGACTTGAAGTCCAAAAATTTGTATGAATTTTGTATGAGACTTAATCCAAGTCATCCATAGTTGTCTATTACGCTTTTATTGCTTGATATACACATGACATTCTCTCCTCACAATGGAAATACAAGTGCATGATAGAGGTTTTTAATGTTTTCTATATCATTATCATTAGTTTGAATCGATCTCTTATTTCTTCATGCCATCAAATGAGGCATAGAGATGGCATCTTCCAGGTTGTCTTTCTTTTTACTGCCAGTCCTACATAATCTATACCGTACGGTGCTTTTGCCACTGTTATCAAGTAACACAACCGTAGGTTAGACAATGAGAATACAAGAATCCACCGTTTCAAAGCCAATCTGCTATACAACAAGAGATGATTATTTTCCTTTACAGATTTTTCTCACAGGCTTGCATCGTTGGCAAGGTTAATAGCTGTGCTGATTGCTGTCACATCGCTAATTAGGAACGTTACTGCATTCTACCACCCCTGCACTAAAATAAAACTTCCTTTGATTCATACTCCTTGTCTGTATAAGATAATAATGCAGCTTCCTGTTTGGCTCCAAAAAACAAGAAAAGAAATTAAAAGGAATACCGATTGACCACCTTGTCTTTCCATTCGCTAACACGCACTTCCACGAGCTTACCACTTCCCAGCCATAACAATACAAGTTTGTCCAAGACACCCCAAAAGTAAACTTTACATTACCCAAAGAATTCACGTTCCCCCCAATGTAAAATTGATAAAGAGAAAACTGGTCTTCCCATGAAAACTGTTGTATGGATCTGTGAGAAGTGATACAACAGAGAGTAAAGAATTTAGCTTCTGCTTCAATGAGATCAGCTTATCCAGGCAGACGACTTAAATGCAAGATGCATTATACCATGCCGACGGAGGATATGTCTTGTCTTCTACATCAGAACTCAGATCATCCAACAACAGTACATGATTTGTTGCCAAGAGATGTCTAAAGCAGGAAAAGAAGATGCACAATGTTAATCCATCTCCATCCCTTCATGATGCTAATGTTTCAGCTTACTACGAAATACATATAATAAGCTGGTGTATCATTATGAGAAAGGAATCATTTCTTTTTAACATGAAGTAAACAAGATAGACAAATATCCTCACCAAAAAAAGTTTCATCGCTGTACACAGCTAAGAAGGTTTGGCTTTTCTTCCAAATTTTGTTATGCGCCTAAGTTCTTGAGTTCCCTTTTTCATTTCTCTGCAGATGAAGAAGAAATTGTGTCAATGCAAACTTTGAGGGAGACTGGGCGATGCAGAGGTTGGAGGAAGTACCTTTGGTACAAATAGACAATAAGGTAAAATAGAGGGAGCAGCATCAACGTCAACACTGAAGCTGCCAAGTAGAACCGATTTATATGCTTCTGCAAATATAACATATCACATGCATAAGGGATGATACGATTACAAAATGCAGAGAAAAATCCCCAATAGAACATGCAATGCAAGTGCCTCGCAAAATTGCCAAACAGGTTTTACATCTCAGTAGTACTGTAAACCTTAACTGAATGTTATGGCCTTCTCTATTCCTACAGACACAAGTATATGAATTCAAAAAAAGTAAAGATTACACAATCCCCTGTACAACTCTTATTCTGATCTAAGAGAAGGCATATAATTAAGGCATTCAGTAATCAAACCATACCTTTCCTCCTCTAGAAAAGGGTTTTCTTTCCCCTGAGCAAGTGTGAGCATCACAGAATTGGCGCAAGAATAGTTCTGCCATCAAATAAACCAAAGGATCATCATAAGTGGAAGCAACTATTTAATTACTTCAGGTTCTAACACTATGGAGAAATCTTACCATGAAGACGAGTAGCTGATGGACTCTTATTAGCAGGAAAACAGCTGTCTGCAAGACCCTGCATGGAAATAGGGGGGAAACAATGGAAGTGATCAAAGAGAAATCAGTAGAATTGGCAAGTTAATCCCAACTGAAATACAAGTTTAAGTACAGAAGGTAACCTCACATAAATGACGATTTCTTGCTGCTGCCGCAGGATTACACTTTGCCTTCTTGGATTTAAATTCCATCACAAGGTCACAATGTAAAGCTCCACATACATCTGCCAGGCATTTGCTGTGACTCTGAGCCATTGAGATCATATGCTAAGATTACTTCATACCTTTTCTTTTTATAAAGAAGATTACTTCATACCTTATAAAAGATTAATTTAATTCAAAAATCAAAGCATGGTAAATGCATGATAAGTAATAGAATACTCTAGCTATTTGACACACTCGTCAGCCGACCTGGACCAAATTATGAATCTTGTGGAATAAAGTTACCAGAGAATAATCAGCCTACTTATACTTGGTTTTTGAATACTATGATGAAATCCATTTCTGTGATGGGAAAAAAGAAGCTTAGTCAAACATAAATTCTATTTCTACTTGTTTGGACAAGTTTTTAGGAAAAGCAGGTTCGGGTTGTCAGTAGGTTCTGAGAGAAGGTCGCATCGCAGATGGTTTCCTTAAAGCCCCAAATAGCTCCTAATAGAAACAATCTTTTGCGGACCGTAATTAATCACTTTATTCTTGAAAATAGATCTTCATCCCCTTAGTACTACACTATTTATAACAGAGCCCAGATGAGGCCCCCAACCAGCAGCTCAGAATCTCCCAACTTCCATGCAATATAAAGACCAGTAAGCTAGAGATACCCTATCACTGCTAATTTGATAATTTTTATTCATATAACTCAATTAGCCTCAACCTAGAAAATTAGCACACACATACCTGATACCGTGCAAAATAGTGCTACCTAAATCTACAATTCTACATATTAACTGCTACTAATGTAGCATCGATAGTTGCACTCTCCAATAGCCAAAATAAACACTTTCCAATGATGACAAAGGATTCTTAAAAGAAACCAGAAGATTTATAATATTTGGTTATTAAGTATCACTAAGTTAAGTTTTAGGTAAGCAACCCCCACTTCCAACCGAGAGGTTGTGAGTTCGAGTCTCCCCAAGAGCAAGGTGGGAAGTTCTTGGAGNGTTAAGTTTTAGATAAGCCATTACCTTGCCAGATACTTGTAACAAGAGTTGCTGTAGTTCACTACCACCTTTCTTTGAGTTACCTAATTTTATGTGCTCTAGCTACTAAAGGTTTAGAAAATCATAAAGGTAATAAGGAACAAAACTAAGCAGGGATTATTTAAGGAAAAAATATCAGGTATTCTACTATTTATTTTGTATCTTTCAGGATTAACTCTATCAATTGTCTACTAAACTCCAACAATATATTATGACATCAATGATCAAAATGTTGCTTTATAATAGTGAACAAGAAAAAGGAATAAGAAAAGAATGGTAATTACGCCTCTCAGATTAGAAAATTACTTCTATTGAAATAAATAGAAAACAAAGTGGAAGAAGATGAATATAAATTATGGAATATTCCCTCCGGTTCACAATAAGTGTCCAATTTACTTTTAGCACGCCCATTAAGAAAATACTAAATCCTATACAAAAATACCTAGTATGACTAAACTACCCCTAATTAAATATTTAATGTGAGGTGTAAGAAAACTTTTTAGGGATATGTACATAGGGGTTATTTTGTAAAAACAAATTGAATTCTTTCTTGATTACATAACTGGACACTTATTTTGAACCAAAATGAAAAAACAAATTGGACACTTATTGTGAACCGGAGGGAGTATAGATTAACGCACATATGAACCACTAGTCTTCGTGAATAGCTATACTACAGAAGAGTGTGTGAACATTGGTTTTCTCACTCCTATTGCAAGAAAAATTGGAGTAAACCCCAAACACGAATAACATTGATGCTTACAACGTCCAGAAGATTAGAATGCCTGTTGTCAAAATGCTGATCAAGAAATTTTTCAGCCCGAAAGCTTTTTCTGCAGTATCCACATTTCCACTCATTCACGTCAAGATGGATTTTATGTTCCTCTTGATCTCTGAAAATATCATTACTTGGATGAAGTCTACACTGCCTAGGAAGCTCATACTTCTCTCTTTCCACAAAGGGCATCAAGTACTGCACAGCACAAAAAGAATAAAAGAACAATTTTTCAGTCCTGTATGTGCAGCAGCTTTATGTTGAGACCATATGGAGTACTTTTGCAGATACCTCCTCAATAACTTTCCAAGCAGCCCGGCTTCTATCTCGGGAGCAATGAACTTCATGAACATGTGGCTTGTCTTGTTCAGGACTTCAGAGCATCAAAAACAATAATTCAGATTAGTAACAGCTTCAAGGGAATGCACATCTAATATGGAATAATTTTCAAATATATTTTAGTAATACAGTTGAAATCCAGAATTTATCTCATACAGTTGCTGAAAAAGAATATAAGGCCTGAAAAGGGGCCAAAAAAAGAACATTTAACCATGATGCAACTCTTTTTTATTTTCTGATAAATTACTATGATACAACTTAACTGCCTCAGAGAAATATCTTCAAATGTATTTTTAAAAGGCTCCTTTTCGGAATAAGAATCAATAAAAGAGAAACAAAATATTACCTTGACGCATGCTGCTCTGTACCCTATGCACAAATAAACAAAAAGTGGTCAGCCAGGAAAATACCAGCTCCAAAAAGTGATTTTTGTTCATAATTTAATTTCCAATACATGCAGTTACATCCACACAAGCCCACAAAAGATTGAAAAACAAAAATAAATTATCACTAATAATTCTGCTATCCGTGAAACCAAAAGGTTAATTTAGTTCAAGAATTGCAATATCAGATGTAAGAAAAAAACACACGAAACCTAATTCCATAGCTTTTTCATTAAAACCCTAACTTAACTGGGAATTCAAAAAGAAAAAAGCAAAACTAAATCAAGAACAAAAATGTATCCCTTCGATCTAGCGCAGAATAATCGTATAGAATAAGTTTTGAAAAATAATTCTTTCTTTTACCAGTACAGAAGTAAAATTTTAGTCGTTAAACAAGTGTAGTTGAAAAAGAGAAGAAACCTGATCTGAGCGAGGAAGAGGTGAAGTTGCGGATATGGATGAAGAGAGGGCAGTGATCAATACAAAAGAAAGAAGAAGAGAACAGCGATTCTTTGCTCGTCTTTGGCGAAGATTCTCCATTCCCCTTGTCTCTATGTATATATATCCAAATTCGCAGGGAGTTGCAGGCTTGCAGCTATGTTCTTCCTCCCCTTCTTGCTTTTTGGTGAGACGAGACTTGACTTTTACATTTTTATCAACTACTAGTACTATGTTTTGCTTCTTTTCCATTTCTTTTTCTTGAAAAATATTACTCCTAAGTAATTTATTACCAGCCTAATTTTTTTTTAATTGTTTGTTGGGTTAGTGCATTTTAATATTAAAATGCATTATTTCTTGTGAAACGGTGGTTATAAATTTGTAAGAAAGGGTCATTATTTTGGCGTAGCTTGTGAAACCACCAATGCTATAATCTACCACTTATTACCCACTAAAACTTATATCCGGTAATCAACAACTCATGGAAGAGTTTCTACACCTATAAATAGAGGTGTTTCTTCCTTGTGCTTGGTATGAAAAATATGGTAGTGTGTATGAAAAAAGTAAATTTGGTGTAGTGAAAAAGAGAGTTAAGAAAAGGAGAAAAATCTAAGTCTCCCACTTATTATTTAAAAAACGGATAAGGTCCAAATATGCCCGTGAACTATGCGAAATAGGACAAATATGCCCGTCGTTTATAGTTCGGCCCAAATATGCCCATTCCGTCCAATAGTTGGGGCATATATGCCCAAACCGTCCAATAGTTGAGCAAATATGCCCTTTTTTAACGAAAATAGTAATTTTTTTATTTTTTTT
>MU784794.1:35665-53411 GCA_026770625.1 Nicotiana glauca
AAAAAAAAACCCCCCCCCCCCCCCCCCCCCAAAAGAAAAAAAAAGGAAAGGAAAAAAAAAGAAAAAAGAAAAACAAAATTAAAAAAAAAGGAAAAAGATGCGCATTGTTGCTGCACGGGAACACTCTGAAATGGCTGTTGCATTTATATCTCCATCTAAATATGGATGGGAGTGGGATAACATCTTGCTTCTTTTATGAACTGGATCACAGGTGTAGAAGCATCATCTGAAAGATTTATCTCTGAAATTCTGAGTTTAGTTTATGTTTGTTACTGTTTTCTTAGTTACAGACTGACAAGTTGAAAGAGTTTTCTTATTGTATTGTGCAAATATCTTTCCATCTTCAGAACTTGTCTTTTTCTTAAATTTGTCTTGCTGCATGTAAGGTCAAAAAAAGTGGCATGCCTCCTGGTCCTCGTGCTGGTTTCTCTATGTGCATCCATAAAAAGCGTGCTATACTATTTGGAGGTGTTGTGGATATGGAAATGGAAGGTCGGTTTCCTTTGTATAAGCATATCTTGTAGCTTTTTGTGCTTCTTTTCACATTCATTTGCTCCTTTAACATTTAAAAGGACAACATTTAGAAATAAAGGAAAAATGCAATATAGATGTCAAGGAATTGCAAACAAACATCTGACTCGATTTTCTGTCCAGGTGATGTTATGATGAGCCTGTTTCTGAATGAACTTTATGGCTTCCAATTAGACACTCATCGTTGGTAAATGGCTATTCCATTCTCCTCTGTTTTTTTCTTGAGATGAATGCTCTGTTTACTTTGGTTTTAGCCTCCTTAAGTGACAGAAATATCTTCTTAACAGAATGTTCTTCAAGTCAGCATGTCGTACATGCCTTTGTCTTTCACTTTCTTTCTGTATCATCTTTCCTCCTTGGCCAGTAAAGTGCGGTGCTATTTCCTTTTGGAGGCTAATATTTATTCTGCTTACAGGTATCCATTGGAGCTGCGGAAGGAGAAATCTACAAAACACAAGGTACTAGCACTATTAGCTTTTTGAATCATCTCTCTACCTGCTTAAACTACTGTTCAGGGTCACCATACTCATGCACACCTTCTTGAAGCTTTGTTATACATTAGGTTTGCAACTTGTTAGTCCATTTACAATTTATTATAAAGTTACTGCTCTCCTGCCAGAATTCATTACCTTTTGTTCTTTGGGTCCAATAATTTCGTCAACACCAATGAAATTAGGGAGGACAGGCGGAAGTGCTGATAGAAACTACTACGCAAGCAACTCTTAGACAGAACCTATCTTAGAAACTTGTGCATCCTTACATCACAAACAAGGTTGTAAAGCTCCTTTATCTTGGAGAGCAATGTAGAAAACAAAGTAGTGCTTGTACAGTTGTACTGTGGAGAACTGGAGATGTTCTAAATAATACTGAGCCAAAATGAAGCCCCAAGTCCAAAGGTATATGCATGGCAGATGACGCTTAATCAGCCCTGTTCTTGCATGGGGCGTAGGTTTGGTCTTGGGCTGTTGTATGTGAATATTTTCGTAACTAGATACTTAATCACAATTTCGTTGATGTCCTGGTCAAGATAAAATCTGTGGATAATGAAGGGGCATGCCTTAGCATCTTAGTACCTGTACTGAAGCTGTGGAAACATCCAGCTCCTGCTGCACCTAGCTTAAGTGTTTAAGGGTTTAAATGCACCTTGAATGAGTCTTTAACAGCACTGAATCACATCATATTGCATGAGTAATTTTGGAATAAATCATATTGCCTAATTTCTCATCTTATTTTGGGTCCAACCTAGATTTGAAATAAGGAAAAAAGTGGCCATATTATACTTGGGTAAGTTTGGGTTCTGGGACAGACCAAGTTACTCTAGTTCTATGAGCTTCTTTGCTGCTATTGTTCAACCGGAAAATCTGTTTGCACTTTAGTTTGCACTAGTTCTATGAGCTTCTTTGCTGCACTTTAGCTTCTTCCCATGTCGAACATGCTCCACCTGCTAAGAGCTGACCTTTAGTTTGCACTAAAGGCGTAACTGAGCTGGGCTATCACGCGAGCCACTCATCCCCGGCTCTACACTTTCAGGTCTGAGTGAAGCAACTAGCAAATCTGCCAGAGCCGGAGCCTGTTGATGTCTGACTTGTTAGGCTTGCTAGCCTTACCGAGCCTGTCCAAATTTCTTTCCCTAATTCAAACTGAAGTACAATGTAACCCTGGCATGAAATATGAAGAGCCCCCTCTACTTTCACCGTTTACTTCTCTCTCATTAACCAAAGTTGTATACTCATGCTTCTTTCCTTGAGGTGAGCCTCTGTCCTCCAGTTATTCGTTCTTTTTCATCTCGGTCTGTCGTTGAAATATCTTCCTTTTACAAATCGATGCAGCGGCATCTGTTTCAATATGTCAAAGCCACTTCTCAGCACATGCTATGTTTCACATTTGCAAGTGCTGGTCAAAGTATCGTTTATTTGAAGATAAATAAGAAAATTTTAGAAGGTCAAATTATTTTAATTTCTTAGAGTGAATTTAAATGAGGAAACATGGCCAATGAGGATTCATATAGTCGAACACAACTTATTTGGGATTCATATAGCCGAACCCAACTTGTTTGGGACTGAGGCATAGCTATTGTGGTAGAATGACTGAGTATATAATGGTGATTATTCATGTTCTAACTAAAAGAACAGTTATTTTGGTAGGAAACACATGGAGCAATTTGTGATTTTTATGAGGAATTTTTCATTATAGCTGTTCTTCCTCATTGGGGTTTTTTTGTCTTCCATTATCCTTCTTAAAATCTACACCCTAGAAAATAGACTCATCATTTTAGTTCATTGACACTGTTGGCCTCTGTTTCTTTCATCCTGATAAAAACCGATGCGCTGATACGAATTTTGCTTGACATTGTGGAGCATACCGTTGTGCTTCGTGTTTTCGAGCATACCGAGCAAACATGAGTCCGGCAGAATGAGGTTCCAGCTGAGCTCAGGCTCCTGAATCTGAAGCCAGTTGAGCTCAAGCAGGTCTTCAGTTGCCTTCTAAATGTATTGAATGTAGCCGAGCTAACCTAGTAGCGTCACTCGGCTTATTTACATTTCTAGTGAGAA
This sequence comes from Nicotiana glauca, assembly GCA_026770625.1. NCBI lineage: Eukaryota > Viridiplantae > Streptophyta > Magnoliopsida > Solanales > Solanaceae > Nicotiana > Nicotiana glauca. The sequence goes on from MU784794.1 coordinate 38,749, forward strand.
TAAATATGAGTTTCACTAAGCCGCCAGGTGGCTAATATTTTCTGGAGAGGGGCTTTAGTTGGTTGCATGCAAGCAAGGCATGTTTAGCGTTAATCTTACTGCAACTAATGCACATGTGAATTTTTCTTTGCCTGTAGAGGCGTTCTCATCTCTTGCCCCTTAGAATAAATGTGTTTCTCTCTTTTTGTGTATTCTGAAGCATGTACGTTATTGTATCTCCTAAAAATTGAATTTGATTGATAAAGACAGCCTTTTGTTTGATCTGCTGCAGAAAAAGCAAATTTTAGATGAGCAAGCTGACAGCATGGATCTTGATAGTAAGACAAGTGCAATGGAAGTTGACTATGAAGATGAGGACCTGGATTATGAAGAAGAGGCCACCACAGAAGGCAATATCAATAAAATGTCTTCAAACATGAAAAGGAATGTGACTATTGATGATGGCAATGTAGCTGCTAGATCTGAGGAAAAGCCAGTCGTTTCTAGCTCTAAATCTTCAGCCGTGCAACATTCAGCTTCATTAGATGTCAGTTGTGCTGAATAACATAATATCTCAATCATGTATATTCATTTGTTTATTGCCACATGATGATCGTTCATCTTTCAGGTAGTGAAGCCCTGTGGACGTATCAATTCATGCATGGCTGTGGCAAAAGATACCTTATATATCTACGGGGGCATGATGGAAATTAGAGATCAAGAACTTACCCTTGATGACTTATATATTCTTAATCTCAGTAAACTTGATGAATGGAAATGCCTTATTCCGGTTAGTTAATATTTTTCTTTTGTTGTTTACTGTTTCTTTCTGTTTTGGCTTATCTATCGTGAGTCGATCTTGCCTCCCTCTCCCCTCTCCCTAGTTGATCCATAATAATTTGGTTCCTTAGGAAGCAAAATCTTCATAGTTGATTAATTTTTCTATTATCATCCCCAAAAAGGATGGATTATCTCTTGTATGACACTTAATTCTGTCTTCAAACTAGTTCAAGCGGTTAATCATCTTCACACATCATGATGCAGCATCCTTATATGTTTTGACTTGCTTTGCCTTCTGAAATTTAACTACTTTTTGAGGTGATTCCCCTTTGACTAAAATGTGATAAGAAATGGTTAATCAACCAAGTTCAACTGGAGCTTGCGGGCATTATTTTGCACCTTACCCCATTAAATGGACTTGTGTGTAAAAAGAAAAAGGGGCGACTATTTTTGTGAAGATAATATTCCAGTGAACTATTTGGTTAATGCCTATAGTCCTTGTGCAGCTAATTATATTGCCGATCCTTTTATGTGATGTTTTCTACATTAATTTAATTGGAAGTAATATCTTCACTTAAACATGTAAAAGATAGTGAAAGTGCTATCACATTGCGAACTTGTGTTTGCTTTTTCTGTGTACCTTGGACTTATCTTTGGTTTTTCTACCTAGGCATCTGAGTCTGAGTGGGTTGAAGCATCAGATAATGAAGATGATGAGGATGAAGATGAAGATGACAGTGAAAATGAAGAATGTGAGAGTGGTGATGATAGCGATGAGGACACTGATGAAGAAGATGATGCTGAGGTCTCTTCTTTAACTGAATGCATTAAGCAAATTTAAATCTTCATCATATATCCTATTGTCATTCTGTCAAATATTGTTTGGAAGACGAACTGTATTGTAATGCTCATCTATTTAAAGGCTAGGAATGGTGCATCAACATCACTTGAAACTGGAGATGCCGTTGCCATAATCAGAGGTGAAGGGAAAACACTGAGAAGGAAGGAGAAACGAGCCAGAATTGAGCAAATAAGAGCCAGTCTTGGCCTTTCTGATGCTCAAAGAACACCAATGGTACCCGGTTCTTCTAAATCTGTTTCTGGCTGAGCAACAAATTTTGTCATTTTTACATTAGCTTAATTTGAATCACTAGTTATTGATCTATACACCAAATTTAGCTTGGACATTTTCTTCTACTCTTCAAATTTACTTGCTCTTTTTATTTGTGAAGCCAGGGGAGTCTCTGAGGGATTTCTACAAAAGAACAAATATGTACTGGCAAATGGCAGCGTATGAACACACACAACATACGGGAAAGGTCAGTTTTGCTTGTCTTGATTATTTGGAAAAATACACAATGGATAAAACTTGACCACTATTCTCCTTATTCTTTTGTTATGCGTTTATCCATTTTTCTATGCGTACCATTTTATAGTTATACGACTATAATGAGAGTTAAACGTGTCACTTTATAAGGGTTTAGACATGGGAATTGCAAGGCGTCATTCTTTTTGTTGTAATAGGTGTGAAAATTTTGGCTCAAAATTGGCGCATCTCAACTACTGTTGGTGGAAAAAATGCAGACGGGAAAATTAATTTTATTCCTTCACCTACCATTGTTCATCCTTTAGGCATGAAATTGGGCACAAAATTGGCTCATCTCAACTACTTCTAGCAGTGTTTTGGAGAGCGCAAAGCGCAAAAAAGCGACAAGGGCTCGCCTCGCTTCAAAAGCGACGCGCACGCTTTTTTAAAGTGAAGCGCAATTCTTAAAAAACATAATGTAAAATTATAAATAATGAAAAACATCAATTTAAATACTTAAAAGTAGGTACTAGGTACCACCAAATCATCCACAAACCATAGGACAAGCAAAATCAAAGCTACTAAATTACTAGAAGTCAATCAACATCTTATTCTTCTACTCTTCTTATCCTTTGAGACATTTTAATATCCCTATTAAGATATAAGAGAAAAAATAATCAATAAACTGAAAATACATATAATATATATAAAAAATCACATAAACTAAAAATAATACATATATATAATTAATTTTATATGCTGAAATAAAATAATAAATGAAATACATATAATAATTAAATATATATATATATGCTGAAAATATAATAATAAATTTATATGTTGAAATAAAATAATAAATAAAATACAATAATTAAATATATATATATATATATATATATATATGCTGAAAATATGATATTAATTTTATAATTTATATGCTGAAATAAAATATTAAATGCTGAATTAAGATACAATAATTTTAATTAAGATACAATAATTAAATATATAATTATATATATGCTACACTACACAAACGAAAAGGGAAAAAAAATGAAAAAGTCGACTGGTCGTCTCATCGACTGGTCGTCTCGTCGACAGAGAGAGAAAGAAGAAGAAAAAAATGAAGAAGAAGAAGAAGAAGAAGAAGAAGATCGACTGGATTGGTGAACTCGTCGACTGAAGAAGAAGATGGAAGAAGAAGAAAAAAGAAAAAAACGAGAAGAAAGGAGAAGAAAAAATACCTGGGTTGGTCGTCCACTGAAGAAGGAGATGGAACCCTAATTTTCGGCCACTGGAGAAGAAGAAGAGAGGCTGGTCCAGCTCTGTTTGTGACTAATTTAGGTATTTCTGAGACCAATTTTTTTTTAATCTCAGACGCAAGTTTTTTTTTTAAAACAAAAGGCCCAGCAGCGATTTATTTAACAAAAGCGATCGCTACAGTCGCCTCATCGCCTCATCGCTTCGTCGATTTTTTCTTTGAAGCGCGCGCTTCCCCTAGTCGAGTCGCCTTAGACACAGAAAAGCGATACCCTATCGCATCGCGCTTTAAGCGATGAAGCGCGCGCTTTTCCAAACACTGACTTCTAGTAGGAAAATGGTAGGAAAAAATGCAAACCGGAAAAATTAATTTTGTTCCATTCACCTCCTATTCATCCTTTAGCCATGAAAATCTTGAATAGAAATGAATAGCAGGAAAAAGGACCATTTCAAGTTATGCATTGGTTTTCTAACTAGTTATGGTGTTTCCATTATGGTTGATGCCAAATAACATTGCATATGATGTGCCCATGTCTGAATTTGAATAGTTTTTGGTGGAGATGCAGCATACATTCACATTTTGTCCTATTTCTACAACGCATTTCTTTAGACACAAGCAGTAGTCTCACATCCAAAACAAGTTTTTGTCTCCTTGATTGTGATTCTCATCCTTAACTGCCTTCTCAGAATATATCCCCTCCTGCTTTTAAGGATTTTGCACAGCAAATACAGCTATGCAATTACCTTCCGCCTAATGGAGCAAAAATTTGCTGACCTGCAACCTAGTTTCCTAGATTTTTCTCTTAACTCAGTCTTGTTCAACTTTGACTTCTTTTAACCCCTTCTTGTGAATATATTTCTTTCTTCCCTGTCTGCCTTTTGCATTGCGTTCCCTTGTCTTAAATTCTGATTAACACTCAATTTGAACAAGTTGTCAAGTTGGCAAATATAGATGATAGTTGCACAAGCTTGAAGAACCAGGAACAGTAACTGCTGCTGATATTTTTTCCTTGTAATAGAGCTACTCTAAAGGAGTTGAATGGTAAAAGGAGAAGTAGTCCAAATTCATGCTCAGGAAATATTAATATATATGAGGTGTGCACCTTTGTGTTAAAGTGCATGGAGCTTCATTTGAAATATATTGAATTGGGAGGAAATTCAAAAGAGTCGAGTTACTTGTGTACCATCTCTGAAATTGAGAAGCAAGGATCAGATTGGCATTGATTTATTGCCGTGTATGATTGAGCACTATTCGAAGAAACCCTTTGCTGGAGAACATGATGGTAATAACGTGGAGCGAGACAGAGAGGTTGATCACTGATCAAGAATATAGTGTGCCAGGGAGGTCAACTTGGAGGGGAATTATACATGAGAGGGACTGCAGGAATGAAAAGGCAATTTGATATTGGCTGGTCTTGAGAATATCGAAGTGACAGATGTTCTCTTTATATATATACCTACGGTGCTTTTTCCAGTTGATATTTTGACTATGTATATATGCTATATATCTGTGTGTGAAACTCTAGCATTGTTCTCTGGTACGGTGCTTTTTCCAGTTGATATTTTGACTATGTATATATGCTATATATCTGTGTGTGAAACTCTAGCATTGTTCTCTGGTCACTGTAGGAGTTGCGTAAGGATGGTTTTGATCTTGCTGAATCTCGATACAAGGAGCTCAAACCAATCCTCGATGAGGTAAGATTGAAACTAATACAGTTATTCTGTTGTATGCTGACATATCATAAGCAATCAATGTTTAACATGACTTCAATGTGTACAAACTGCAGTTGGCCATTCTAGAGGCGGAGCAGAAGGCGGAAGAGGAAGAAGGACCTGAAAAGAGTAGTGCAAAGACGAGAGGAAACAAGAAAAATAAAAATGTTGCATCTAAGTAGTCGGGACCTTAAATTCTCTCATCTCCTAATCTGGTAAAGGGCCTAAAAGAAAATCATTGAAATGGCAGTGTAGATTATTTCATTGAAATGCGGTTGCAGGAAATTGGTGTATTCCTAAAGATGAGTCAATATGAATAATTTAAGCAACGGATTTCCATCCTCAACAATTTAACTTTTTTAGACCAAACGTCGACTTGTCACTTGCCAGGGATTGTTTTATGTTTCCTCCTTTGCAGTTTTGCCCGTTACTTGCATGAACTGGAGTTGCAGGATTTACTTTGAACAAAGATTAAAAATGGAGTTGTATCTTTTAACAAGCATGAATACTATGTAAAAGATGCATTTGCCGCATGTATGATAGTAGTTTATCTACTACAATGAAAAAAAAAGAATGATACAGAACTTATGTTCACGTAATGCCTGAAATGTGCTATAAAAGTATTTCGATTGATTTTTTTAGTGGTAAAGGTAATAAATGATTATTGAACCTGACTTATAAAAGACTTAAAAATAGTATTGGAAATTGGAAATTAGTGACGTCTTTCGGTGTTGCTTTTGTCTACAATTTACATAATGACGTCAAAATTTTTTGTAACTAAAATAGAATATGAGAAAATGGATATGAAAGCGTAGTCATAAAAGAGTTTTTTTTACATGCTTGATCCTTTTTTAACTATTATTTATAAAAATAGCACCATTTATTGTTTATTCCATAAAGAACACTTTTTTTCATTAATGACACATTATAAAAATTAAGCTCAACATCTAATAAGTTAACTCACTCACTAATTACACGAAGTACTTTTTTTTTGTCCATCTTCATTTTCCCTTTAGAACATTCATCTTCTTCACTCCATATTTAGAAAAGCTGCTGCATATCTCAATGCCACCTAAATCAAGATGTATTGATTTATACATCTTTTATACTCTGTATATCAGGTATCACTTTAATTCAAAATGTATATTTATGTATATAATTTTTGTATATTTATTTGTGAAGTGCTATCTTAATTTAAGAGGTATTTTTAATGTATACAATATTTTATATGTCAAGTGTGTGTGTGTGTGTATATTATTTTTTGTATATTTATATACCATCTTAATTAAATTTAAGATATATATTTTTATATATATTTCACATGTCTAAGTGTCATCTTAATTGGAGATGTATTTTTTGTGATATGTTTTTGTATATTTTATATGTGTTAATTCAAAGTATATTTTTATATATATGTATTGTATATATTAACGTATATTATTATCGAAATAAGAGCTTTATGTTAAGAAAGGAAGAAAGAAGTAAGAGAAAAACTTAAGAAAGTAATAAAAAAAAATGAATGGAACAAATTTAAAAAATATATTGGCTTCGGTAGAAAACAAAACTAAAAACGAAGAAAAAGAAGGAAAGCTAATATATAAAGAGAGAAAAAAAGATATGATTTTTGTACAAATAATTATTAACTTTCTATTTAAATTTCTTATGTTTAGGAATTAATAGTTAATATTCCTATTTTAATGGAACTTTATGCTACGAATATATATATTTTCCTGCCATATCTGTAATATTGAATTTCATGCTAAAAATTTGTTATATTTCTTTTAAATTGTGACAGTTATGTAAAGTCCCCGTCGTAAAAAGCTCAAACAGGATTAGAAATAATCACATCTGATAAAAAAAGAAGAAGAAGAGATGAGGTAGATCTACGTCTTTATGGATGAAAGTTGTTATACAAAATTTACAATCTATTGAACTTGAATGTGAACTAAACTACCAATAAAACAAAATATAATTAAAATATCCATATAGTAGATGATTTTTTTCTCCAGAATCGATATAGGTGATACTATTACTTAGTTAGAATTAAGAATTAATTGTTGAAACCTTTTCAGCTAATTCAGTGTTTGTCAGAAGTGGATTCTAAGCATTTTGTGCTGTCAAATTTGAAGATAAAAGCGGGAGTGAATTTGGGTACATTATTGAAATGATTAGTTGGCTCATATAATCTTTGTTTGAATTTGATACATTTTCCACATTAAAATTATCTAAAAATTCCACATATAACCACGGGTTGAATCTATGCTCACCTAATATCCACTCTGAAACCATAGCAGTCTCTCAAAAGACGGACCCATCTTCCCATTTGTATTTATTTATTTCTCTATTGAATTGTTTCATAATTTAATTACTTTCACCATTTAAACATCGACCACGCCATAATTACATGTTTGTATATTACTAATGTTTTTTCTACTTTATGCAAGAAATTGTTTCTTTTTGTCTCACCTACATTACAACCTTTATCCGAATTAACCAACAATTTGGACCCAGCAACGTATACTAATATTCTTTTATTGTATTATATTATAATGTTTTTCTACAATGTTTTTAAACTCCATATTCCTGTCCAAGAAGTAGTGTTTATATTACTAATAATGTTCAAACTTTAGTAAGCTAATATATTTTTTTTAAGCTGCATGTCCCCATAAAGATATGTCCAATCCAGGACAAAGCACGCGTTGCCATCTATCCTTGTATTTTATGCTATTTTTCTTCTTCTTAAAAGTGTAAAAAGCCTGCTAATTATGACTACTGAATTAGAATCTCCCTAATTACGAGAGAATTTAGAAAAAAAGTTTTTGAACTTAGTGAGGAATCGCAGACTTCTTCAATTATTAAGAACGGTGGGGGTTATACTCTTTAAATGTAATTAGGGCGATATATAGCGGACCTCAAACCCTGTGCATAACGGGAGTTTAGTATATCCGATTGTCCTTTTCTTCCGGCGATATATAGTGAGATAGGATAGAATCGCTTCACGACTCTACCTTTAATCAGAGTTTTCGAATTCGAGCACCAGAAATGGAAAAAGTCATAGTAAGGAACTCTTCCTCTTTAATTGGTCTTATAATTACACGGCGCAAATTCAGATTGGTCGAGGCCTCAATGCAAGAATTAAATATTTTTACATAAATAGCCGGCCATATTAATTGTTTAGCAGTATACATAAATTATACATTAATTATACATTAATTATATATAATTATACACATGTAATATATGAATGGTGCATATATTATACATTCACAAGCTATTTTTAATTTAAGTGGTAGGGTGCGTGGCTATTTAGGTTGATTCTTCAAATTTTTAAAAAAGAAGAAGATAAAGTTCTTTTATATTTTTCTCAGAAACTAATGCAATATTTCCCCAAAAGTTTTCTCAAAACTAAATCAAATCAGACAACAGCTTAAGTTTTCCAAAAGCTAAACCGGAAGTAAATCTGAAGAGCAGTTTCGTAAACATCATCATATCATTCGTTTATATATAGAATATTTACGTAATAATTCATGTTTGACCTTTAAATATTTAAAAAAGCGTGATATGATGGGATACAATCTGATTAAAATACAATGTTAATTAATAATAATAGCTTTTATTTTGTTTTGCCTGAGAAAAATAGTAAAATGACACTAGCTTGCTCTCTTTAACGTACATTAATCATTATAGGCCTTACCGACTGGGTGAATTTGGACATCAAAATGTGGAATTGTACCTAACCTTGAGGACATGCACTTTAAATTCTATACCTTTTACTAATATAGTGCATGTTTTATTCTCACCGGATGTTCGATATCCGTATTAACGCCCTAATTAATTTAAATACGTGCAGCATAAAATCTGTTATATGGGAAAAGTTCTTTACCAGAATTGTTTCACTTCCAAAGCACGAAACTGAATTTCTGATTAAGGGTAGAAGGATTCTATATTCCTATTTATCCCATCACAATCAAGGGCGGATCCAACATACATGATTGATCTGAACTCATAACTTTTGACGCGGAATATAAATTTTATATGTAAAAATCTATATAAATTACACGAATAGTAAATATAAATGCATAACGTTTAAAAATATAATAGATTGAATACTAAAAATATAAAAATTTGAATCAATAGAATTTAACTCGTGAATCTGCCTCTAACGAGACTTGTTTATATATGTGATGCACATTTTCTTGTGAAGTCAAATCTAATAGCCAAAAAAGATGGCCGTTGATAAGTTTCATATGGTGAAAGTCCAAACCTATTTCCTTTTGAGATACGTAAGCTCTTTTTTGACCTTTATTATAGGTCTAAAAACGTCAAAAAAAAGTCCAAATTAGTTCTCATAACGTGTCTGCCACTGTCTATAAATTGCCTTTACATGTTACTAGTGGGTTTTAAAAAGTGCCAATAGTCATTACATCCTTGTCTCCTTTGAATTACTCTCTGGAGGCAAATTTAGGATGAAATTTTAGATTTATTAAATTCATTCTTTTTGGATCGAATTATATACATATTTACAAATATAATAAATTAACATATATATAGTAAAATCATATTTATTCAATTATTTTGAATTTATTGACTTTAAATTTTAATTTACCCATATAATGACCACATGAAAATGAAACACAAAATACGAAATATTTTAAGATGTGGAGAAAGAAAGAGTTATAGCGCAATACATCGATCTAGTTCGAGTTACCAAAACAAAAAGTACAAAAAAAATAAATAGAAAAAGATGCATTGAACTGGTAAAAAATTTGTGCATGTCTTGTCATAGCAACTTTTAGATGTCAAGACAAATTTGGACGAAGAATGCTAAGGTCGCGCTTGATATTAACCTGCTTTTTGACGGTAATTTATGGTTCGGTCAAATCTAATAAATTTATTTTAAATTTTGTATTTGTTATTTCGAAAGGATCGATCAGATATATTTCTTTATTGAATTCTCCATTCTATGGATTCATAAATGGAACCCTGCTTTTTGACGGTAATTTATGGGTTCGGTCAAATCAAATAAATTTATTCTAAATTTTATATTTAATATATATTATAAAATTCACAAGATATGTATAAATTTAAAATGAAAAATTCATTATTAACATTTGAAGTCGTTGTAAAAGTTAAAACTCATAAAGTTCAAATACTGATTTTAAAGTTTTAATTTTTTTAATTTTAATATTTGGTTTTCCAACCATTGACATTAAGAAAAATAATTATTCAGCTTTATTTCGTCTACCTTTATCATCAAGAAGTGAAAGTTCAAGCTAATGTGTTGGATACCATGAGCATTGAGTATTACCTTTTACAAATTAATTAGTGGAGTTAAAAGTTCTAGCTAAATAGTCAACAATGCGCAAACTTTACTTCTATTTTATTTTGATTTTTTTTTTTAAATTTATTTATCTGGACGGACTCAATTTCTAGCTAGTGCTGTTTAAAGGCAACTTTTTTTCTTTATATTTTTCTACTAACCCCCTTTGAACGATTAAATGACTGCCTAACTTCACTTATAAGAAAGTATTTAATCAATAATGGAGCCAAAATATTTGCTATCCTCTTTTTTTTTTTTTTTTTGTGTGTGTGTGTGAGAGAGAGAGAGAGAGAGACAAAAGGCCACTTAATTTTCAGAATATTAATCTAACCATTCTAAAATTTTTAAAGATGGAAAGAAATTAAATTAAAAGAAGTTTCTTTTCTTAATTGGCGTTGGAGGGGGTGGGGGGTATACGTACTCTAATAAATGAGTCTTTGATACTCCCTAAAATCTGGAATAATTTTAATTTGCAGGTAGAGAAAGGATATTATTATAAATTTTAGATTTTGTTCAAAGATTGAATAGAGATTTTTCTTAATATTTTGAAGGGAATAAAATCTTTGAAACAAGATTACAGAGTGGAGTTTGATGTAATGTAGTGAAATGAAAATCTCGTTGGGACATAGTATACGAAATAGTAGAACATAATTTGTGGGTTTGGCCTATAAACAAAAAGGCATTGGTGTTTGATGGAGAAGTATGAACCTGTGAATTCATTAGTTGCTCATTATATATATTTGACTATTTTATATCTCCTTTTTGCCGTCAATCAGTCCACTAGTTCATGATGTGATACCAAACTAACTTGCCTAACCTTTTCAATATTCTTTGTTTCATTATACTAGCCTGTCATATTATTTTTCCAAAAACACACACACACACACTGTTCAATCTGAATACTTCCTCCCGTCACAAATGTCACTAGTTTTAATTTTTTTTTTTTTGAACCCCAGAAAAACCCGCAGCTGCTACAGCCTCTGCTCTTCGGGTGAGTACTCTGTGCGCACTGGGTAAACCCCCCACTATGTAATAGCCTGCAAACCACACAGGGAATATAAACCGCATTAGGCAAGCCCACTACTGGAAAATTCACCTATGGCTACGCAGGGAAAACCGTTCCAATAGGAAAGACAACCGTTGCCATAGATGTATTGCTACGGTTTAGCGCCCGTTCCACGAGCTGCCGTGGCTATAGAGTTTATGGAACGGTTTTTGGAACGGTTCCAGTAACCGTTGCTATAGCATAGTCTATCGTTACGGTTTTTCCTCCTCCTATTGGAACAATTATTCTTATCAATTGCAACGGTTAATAACCGTTACCGTAAAGTTAAATGCAACGGCCTTAAACCGTTACTATATCTATCAAATTCGTTACAGGTATAATAGAAATGGCAACGATTTCATTAAGATATTGCAATGGTTAAACTACCTATTGCAACAGTTTAGAGATTGTTTTGGAACAGTTTGTAGATACAATGGCAACGGTTCACTAACATATTGCAACGGTTGTTAGATTATTTTGGAACGGTTTGCAGGTCCTACGGCAACGGTGATCTACCTATTGCAACAGTTTTATATGATTCTGGAACGGTTTTCAGACTTTATGGCAACGGTTTTGTTACCTGTTACAATTTAATTGAATTAAAAATAGTGCCCCCTGTTGTAAATAAAGATTTTACGTAAATATACAATAAACTATAAAACACTAAAATTTATATAAACACAAAATGAAACTTTTGATAATCTAAATTGTCGGACAAGTTAATTATAAATCCAGAGATAGTGACGAAACCAATAACAATTTGATATTTCAACATCAAAAGTTTTAAAATGTTTTGATAACAAACATTCCTAGAAACCGCCACATGCATCTACAACAATCAACAATTCAAAATTCAAGTAAGGTCTAGATCTTCATCACTCCCTCCATCTTCCATCTCTTCATCTACTCCAACTACAAAAGAGTAGTATAAAGTGAGATTTGCAAAATGGATTAAAGATAAAACATTTGCTATTTAACTCTAACAAGACATGAAACCATGTTCAAATGTGTGGAATCAAGGAGCCATGTTCTCTTTATGCATTTTTAATGCATGCTATTTCCTGAAGCTATTGCCTTTGGTCTATTGTTCAAATGTGTGGAATCAAAGTTTAACCTGTTTATGCATCTTATGGTGGGATATTAACATGGTTTGTCATAGTGCTATGAATTTAAAATTTGCAGAGAGATTACACTGAGAAGGAAACTTTCGTCTGCTTCAATGACCAAAGTAAGATAACTAGATTATCTAAATTAGCACTCCTCAAGAGTTAATCATATTCTAATTTGCATTACACTGCTAATGCAAATTTGAATATCCAATTAGCTCTATCGTATACTCCAGAACTATCAAAGAACAATGATATGATCCTGCAATACGTTTCATCTTCAGCAAAAGAGAATGTGAATTTCTAGCAATGCAAGTATATTCTATGCCTTTTGCTGAAGCGTATAATTCTTAAATGGTTATATTGCTGTACTATATGGTTGACAAACCAGCCCATGGGTTCCCTGTGACAAAACAGCTATGGACATGTTGTCGGATGATGATAAAAAACTACCCCACACTAAGCTAGTGCATCAGGCATTATGCAAACACAAAAATATAGTAGTATTAAGAAATGAACCTTGGGCCTAACTTAACCCCAAAAGCTAGATCATGAGGAAAGGGTTTCCCAATACCATATAAGGAGACCACAATCCATTTCCCTCACCAATGGGGACACATAACTTATAGAAAGCAGATTCAGTTCAGGGAGAGACAACTAAAGAAATTCCACAGCTGCAGGCCTTCAGTTCACAGGTTGAAAAGATGCCAATTCTTAGTAAAACAGTGAAGAGGGACAATGAGACTCGAAGGTTATGGTCAAATCTAAGAACTGAAGTACTTAATAGCAATCATTGTTTAGCTATTAATAACAACTGAGCATTTTGTATCTATTCTTTATTATGGTCACTCCAAAAGTACTCTTGCTCTTATCGTTCTCATCCAATACGTGCCAAGGTTGTTTGTTATTTTTCCGTTAAATCAGCAGATTATCAAAACTACAGGTTTTATTGCTTAAACAGCTTGGGCAGAAGCAGCTTACAATCTCCTTCTTTTCATGTTAGCCAGTCATGTAAACACTCATGTGCATCTCTTTCATTTTGGAATTTGGTATCAGAACACAAACTAGAAATCACCTGACTTGCGAGTTGTGTGCGTTTTCTTCTGCTTCGTGTGCAGGTGGCAGGAGAAGAAGAGGAAAGAGAAGACGTGTACCTTGGTTGTTACTGCCAGCGGATGGACGATTGATTGGTTGAATAGCACCTTGTTGTGCAGAAACAGCTTCTTCAGGTGCACGAGCACTGAATATTAGCATGTCAGGATCAAGTCTTAAATCGGGGTTGAGACGTTGAAGTCGTGTAACGACGTTCATCGTAATATCTTGTTCCATAGCATCCTTTTGTGCATTGAGCTCTTCCAGAAATTTTTCCTTTTGTGCATTGAGCTTTTCCAACAATTTTTGTTGCATCCTCTCTTCCATTTTCTCCATTTTTTGTTCCATTCTCTCATCAGTAGCATTTACAGAGGATCCAAAATCTCCTTTTTTCTTTTTTAAGACAGTTTTGTTGACTCCTCGTCCATACAATCTTGTCCGACCTGGGTGCTCAGGTCCCATCACTGATGCAAAAACGTCAACTGAATCAATACCATCTCCACTTTCTTCAGTGGATTGTATTCTCTCCATTTCAGCCTACAAACCAAATGCAAGAGAATAAAGTATAAGTAAAATAAAACTAAGTCGATAATTAAGAACAAATAAATAATCACGATAATCTTTAAACTAGAAATTTCTTACAATTTTACTCATTGTACTCTCATAAGAGCTTTTGTATACTCGATCAGGTTTTCTTTTTCTTGTGGCCACAAATATATCTTTACTTGATAGACTATCCGAAGTATCGGCCATTTCCTTCTTTTTTTCCTAGTAAAAAAGAAAACTAGTATAATAATGTTTTCATTCAAAGTTAGCAAGTTCATACTTAAAGAAAAATAAAAGAAAAAAATCAAACCTCGATGATTTGAGGAAAACTTGTTTTTCCAGCAGTGTATGGATGCTTCAACTTTTTTCGATTTTCGATATTGGTTTCAGACATTTTCAGCAAATAAACAAGCAAACATTATTCATACCTAACGCACACAGTCTGTTAAGCAACATCCTATTCTTCAACAAGATCTCCAAACTCTTGAAGTGTTATCATGTTCGAGTTACTACAAT
>MDKF010793323.1:0-20634 GCA_026770625.1 Nicotiana glauca
ACAAAATCAACTCAAAATTCATACCACACCAACAAAATAAACCGGAACTATATGATTTTTCCCTTTTTAATTAACATATGTTAATATAATATACCAAATTAATACTTCAAAAATCAAATAACGAGTTTAGAAAAGAAAGAAGAATATACCATCTCTGAAAATGGAGAACTGAACTCGAATGCATTCTGCCCGGTCGAAGGCAATTTAACCGGAGCTTGAGAAATTCGAAATAAATCTGAACTCACATTAATCAACGGCTCTTGATAAAATCCATTAACTAATGTTAGTTTTGACTCAAAGCATGCTAAAATCAACGAAGAAAATCGAAGAATCGAAACCTTAAAATTTCCGGCCATTTTAGATCTAAAACTTGGGGGATTCTAGAGTGTTTTCAAAGATACTAAAATGGGATATAAGATTAGGGGAAATATGGGATTACAGGACATGGATTTAGGTGGATTTGGATGAGTTGTGGTGGTGGCCGCCGGTCAAGGAGCTGGGCATTTTAGGGCGGCGGATCTCTAGGGTTTGGGGTGAGGGAGACAAGGGGATCTCGATTATTACTAGGTTGTTTGGAATGAGCTTTGGACAATTTTAAGAGGGATGGGGGATTGATTTTAGCCGTTAGATGCGATAACATAAAGGGCCAAGATTGAGTAAAGCTTCTTAAACTAAAAACGACGTCCTTTTAGTGTTGAAAGGGCTGGACTGGGTTTGGCGGTGGACTTGGGCCGGGTCAACGGGTTTGGGAAGGACAAATGTTTTGGCTAGGAGATGGGGAATTCAAACAAAGCCCAAAATCTAATTCAAAGCCTTTGCATTTTTCAAATTTTCTAATTTCTTTTAATTCCAAAAAATTTCTTCTTAAATTAAAATCTAATCTTTCATCTTAGAACTTAATTAACCAAAAACAACCAACAAGATAATTATCCAATTAACACATAAAACTAATTAAAAGAAAAACTACTCAAAATCTAAAATTAAATTTAAAGAGTGCAAAAATGACTATTTGTTTTTGTGATTTCTCTTTATAAGACAACTTAATTACTAAACAATTATAAAAATACAAAATAAATCCTAAATGCACATACGACACATTTTTTGTATTTTTCACTAATTAAAATTGTCGAACAAAAATGCTAACAATTAACAGAAAATGCCATGACAATCCATAAAATTGTAAACACTGAAAGAAATTATTTTGTTTTGAATTTATGGGATAAATTCTTATAGGGCAAAAATTACGTGCTCACAATGATGATCAGGTCCAGCGAAGTAAGGCCGAGTGAAAAGTCAACTAGTGGGAAGTCGTTGATCAAGTTGAAAGAGACAGATAGTAAATAAATTGTGGTAGTTCAGACTGAGTCATCGAGCAAGGTTGCAGTGAAACAGGAAAAAGAAAAAGTGGTGGTGCCAGGGGCAGCTAACAAGCCCGTTGTAGTCGTGAAAGGTGCTCACAGAGAGCCTGTTACTATCAAACTAGTGAATCAGCTATCAAGAGTCAACAGTAAGGTCGTCCCTTGGAATTATAGCTGAATGGCAGTGATTTACAAAGGGAAAGAGGTTAAAGAAGATATTTGTGAGACCCATAGTCTGACTCGCTCGGGGATATTCTTTGCCCCTGAGGAGTTAAGAAATGCCAAAACCTCCAAAGATAACCCGGTGTCAGCGAAGAAAGCCGTGACCGAAGAAGAAGCGGAAGAGTTCTTAAAGAAGATGAAGGTACATGACTATTCTATTGTAGAGCAGTTGAGGAAGACCCCTGCTCAGATCTCATTGCACTCATTGTTAATATATTCAGACGAGCACCGCCGGGCGTTAATGAAAATCTTGAACGAGGCCAACGTTCCTGACAAGATCTTTGTAAACCATATGGAAAAGATAGAAAACAATATTTTTGAGGTAAACAGAGTCACTTTTTCTGATGATGAATTGCCCATGGAGGGTACTGAGCATAATAAAGCCCCTTATCTTATGGTGAAGTGCGAAGATTCCCTGGATACCCGGGTAATAATTGATAACGGGCCATGCGCAAATATTTGCCCACTCTCCACCTTGGACAAATTGAAAGTGGACAATGAAAGAATTCAACAGAATATTATTTGCATTCAGGGTTCGACAGTGGAGGGAAAGATTTAGTTGGGGACATAGTGCCGGAGCTGACAATAAGGCAGTTGAATTTACCATGGAATTCCAAGTGCTAGATGTGGCGGTTTCTTACAATATTTTGCTAGGTCGACCCTGGATTCATGCCGCCATGGTAGTGGCATCTACCCTGCACCAGATGGTCAAATTTGAATGGGATAAACAGGAAATTGTGGTACACGGAGAGGATAGTTTGTGTGTCGAGAATGATGCCATTATACCTCTTATCGAAGTTGAAGACGATAAGGGGCCATGGGTCTACCAGGTTTTTGATATAGTATCTGTTGAAAAGATCGCAGAAGGGGAATGTGTTTCGATTCCGAAAGTAGCAGTTGCATCAGTCATGGTGGCTTTTGAGCTGTCGAAGAATGGCTTTATACCTGGCAAGGTTTTGGGTGCTTCTCTGCACGACATCGTACAACCAGTGTCTCTTCCCAAAAACTTGGGTACTTTTGGTTTGGGGTTAGAGCCTACAGCTGCAGACATAAGGGGAGCCAGAAAGTTAAAACAGAGGGCATGGGTTCTTCCAAAACCCATCCCGCGGCTGTCCAGATCATTTGTCAGGTCTAGTTCTAGAAAGTGCCCAGTATCAACGGTTCCCAGTTCATTCATTGATGTTGATTGAGATTTGGATAAGGGGTTCAAGAGGTTGTTCAACGAGGTGAATATGGTGGTATCTGAAGAGGGATCGAGCAAGGCAGATGTGCAATTTGAGGGGCCCTGTGCATGGATCAACAATTGTGAAGGTACTCCTCTTCCTACTCGGAGGGAGTCTTGGTAGTCGGCTTTGACTTTTCTTTCAGTTTAATTTGGATTATTTCCAGGGTTGTAATTAAGATTTTATGTTCCATACGTTTGGATGAGTTAAACCCTGTTATCTTAAAATTTCAATGAAATGCAATTTCCCTTCGTTTTCATTCCTGATAGTTTTTATTTTTGTTTTTCTTTTCTTTCTTGTACAGTCTTTTTTATGCTGGTTTCAGTGACATGACATGCATGAGGAATCTCCAACTCAATCTTAAATTCTAATCTAATTCTGAAATAATACTACAAGAAATTGAGTGTGATGATGAAGTGGAATATAATGATGGTGAGGCTTTTGAAGAGATCAACAAAAAATTAAGCCATTTTGAAGAAAAACCCAAACCTAACCTGAATGATACAAAAGCAATCAACTTAAGGGATTAAGATAATGTCCGGGAAACTAAAATAAGTGTCCATCTTGAACTACAGCTTAGAGAGGAGATAATCAAAAGCACTGTTTGAGTATAAAGATGTTTTTGCTTGATCATATGACGACATGCCGGGTCTAGGCACTGACTTGGTGGTTCACAAATTGCCCACTGACCCAGCCTTCCCCCTGTCAAGCAGAAGCTGAGGAAATTTAAAACTGATATGAGCGTAAAGATCAAAGAAGAGGTCCCCAAGCAGTTTGATGCAAAAGTCATTCGGGTCACGCGGTATCCCACCTGGTTAGCCAACGTCATGCCTGTACCAAAGAAGGATGGTAAGACCAGGGTGTACGTTGATTACCGTGATCTCAAAAAGGCTAATCCAAAGGATAACTTCCCATTTCCGAATATCCACATACTGATTGATAATTGTGCAAAATATGAGATTGGCTCTTTTGTGCATTATTATGCGGGCTATCACCATATCTTAATGGATGAGGAAGATGCAGAAAAGATGGCATGCATAACACCATGGGGAATGTACTGCTACAGGGTCATGCCTTTCGGCTTGAAAATGCTGGGGCAACCTACATGACGGCAATGACAACCATATTCCACGACATGATACATAGGTAGATCGAGGTGTATGTGGATGATGTAATTGTGAAGACCAGAAAGCAGTATGACCATGTCAGGGATTTGAAAAAGTTCTTCCAAAAGCTTCGCATGTAAAATCTCAAATTTGATCCTGCAAAATGCGTTTTTGGTGTTCCATCTGGAAAATTGTTGGGATTTATAGTCAGCCGTCGAGGTATTGAATTGGACCCATCAAAAATGAAAGCCATCCAAGAATTGCCACATCCAAAGAACAAGACTGAGGTGATGAGTCTGTTAGAGAGATTGAATTACATCAGCAGGTTTATCTCTCAACTTACGACAAACTGTGAGCCTATCTTCAAGCTGTCGAAGAAGGATGTTGCAGTTAAGTTGACAGACGAATGTCAAGAAGCATTTGATAGGATAAAGGGGTATTTGTCATTCGGTGTTGGTCCCGCCAGAATTGGGGAGTCCTTATGATTCTATATTTGACGGTTTTGGAAAATTCGTTTGGATGTGTATTAGGTTAGCAAAACATCACTGGTAGGAAAGAGAAGGCAATATATTATATGAGCAAGAAGTTCATATCTTATGATGTTAAATATACTCAACTTGAGAGGACGTGTTGCACCCTAACTTGGGCAGCACAGAAGTTGAAAAACATCACTTGTCATCCTATACTACCTACCTCATCTCTTGGATTGATCCGTTGAAGTATATCTTTCAGAAGCCCCTACCCAAAGTGAGGCTCGCGAAGTGGCAGATCTTGCTCACAGAATTCGACATTGACTATGTGACCCCGGACTGCAATGAAAGCACAAGCGTTGGCTGACTATTTGTTTGATAATCTAGTAGATGAAGAATATGAACCTTTGAAGATATACTTCCATGATGAAGAGGTAATGCATGTTGATGAGCTGGAACAAGTCGAAAAGCCAGGATGGAAGCTTTTCTATGATGGGGCTGCCAATATAAAAGGCGTTGGGATAGGAGCGGAACATATTTCTAAAACAGGGAAACACTACCTTGTTATGGCTCAGCTTCGTTTCTATTGTACTAACAACATGGCTGAGTATAAGGCATGCATCTTGGGTTTGAGGTTGGGTATAGACATGGGTGTCCAGGATGTGTTGGTCATGGGGGAGTCGGACCTTCTGGTACATAAAATTCAAGGGGAATGGGAAACACAAGATTTGAATATCATACCATACCGACAATGGTTGCATGATCTTTGTCAACGGTTTTAGTGAATAGAGTTCAAGCACATTTCGAGGATTCATAATAAGGTTGCCGATGCTTTGGCTACTTTGGCATCAACATTGCATCATCCAAATAAGGCTTATATGGACCCTTTGCGGATTCAGGTCCACGATCAGCATGCTTACTATAATATGGTGGAAGAAGAACTTGATGGTGAGTCGTGGTTCCACGATATAAGAGAATACATCAGAATAGGAGTGTATCCGGAACAGGCCACAGGGGATCAAAAGAGAACAATTTGACGGTTGGCAAGTGGATTTTTCTTCAGTGAAGGGGTATTGTACAAAAAAACTCCAGACCTTTGGTTGTTGAGGTGCATAGATGCTAAACATGCCACAACTATCATGACCAATGTACATTCGAGAGTTTGTGGACCGCATATGAGTGGGTACGTATTGGCAAAGAAGATCCTCCGAACAGGTTATTATTGGCTTACTATGGAGCGAGATTGTATTAGTTTTGTGCGCAAATGTCATCAGTGTCAAGTGCATGGAGATTTGATTCACTCTGCACCATCGAAATTTCACACAATGTCCGTGCCATGGTATTTCATTGCGTGGGGCATTGATGTCATCGGGCCAGTTGAGCCTGTAGCATCAAATGGGCATAGATTTATTCTGGTGGCCATTGACTATTTCACTAAATGGGTTGAGGCCAAAACATTCAACTTTCTAACCAAGAAAGCGGTGGCTTATTTTGTGCACTCAAATATTATTTGTCGGTTTGGGATACCAAAGGTGATCATAACAGACAATGGGGCTAATCTCAATAGTCATCTGATGAAATAGGTATGTCAGCAGTTCAAGAATACACATCGCAATACCACCCCATACCGCCCCAAGGCAAACAGAGTAGTTGAGGCGGCCAACAAGAATATAAAGAAGATACTCTGGAGAATGGTTGAGGGTTCTAGACAGTGGCATGAAAAGCTGCCTTTTGCATTGCTGGGGTATCGCACTACTGTCCGTACTTCAGTAGGGTCGACTCCTTATTTGTTGGTGTATGGTACCAAAGCGGTGATACCCGCAGAAGTGGAAATCCCATACCTTTGGATTGTCGCATAAGCCAATATTGATGGTGATTAGTGGGTCAATACCTGCTTGGAACAATTGAGTTTGATCGATGAGAAAAGATTGGCAGCAGTGTGCCATGGCCAGTTGTATCAACAGATAATGGCAAGATCATATAATAAGAAGGTTCGTCCACGGAAGTTTGAAGTGGGCCGGCAAGTGTTGTGACGTATCCTTACACATCAAGCTAAGGCCAAAGGCAAATTCGCCCCATTTTGGCAGGGGCCATTTATCGTGACGAGAGTGTTGTCCAATGATGCTTTATATTTAACAGATATAGAAGGCAAGTGTGTAGAAATGGCCATCAATTCCGATGTGATTAAGAGATATTATGTATGATTTTCTTTGATTTCTTTTTTATTTGTTTGTTCTCGGCACGTTTCGGAGATTGGAATGACGAAGGCATTTTGTTCTGCTATGTAAACACTTTATGCTTTGTTACCCCTTCGAGCCTTATTAATTTTCTTTCATACCCCGCTTTTGGAATCAATAGCAAAGTTCAAAAATGCAAGCGTAAAGGATAAGTAAAGGAAAAGAGAGAGAAGAAAATGAAAATGAAAAAAAATAAGAAAAGAAAAAGAGTAGAAAGAAAAAGAAAAAGAAAAAGAAAAAGAAAAAAGAGATAAAAAGAAAAAGAGAAAAGGCAAAAGGAAGAAAGAAAAAAAAGAAGAGAAAATGGAAGAAAAAAAAGGAAAAATTACAAACAACAAAGTAATTTCTATGACACGAACTACGTTCTACCTGATTCCTTTTAAGGATACGTAGGCAGCCTCACGGTTCGGTCCCATCAAAGTAAAAATCCAAAAGTCCCCAAGCAAGAAATTAGGGCAGAAGTTGTGGTTGTTGTAAGAAATTTGATTCCAAAAGTTATAATTTTAAACCTATTTGAATTATTTTGAGCCTTTAATACTCTTTCATTCTAACCCAATCCAAAATCCCACATTACGGCCCAAAGAAAGATCTTCTGATCAGTCTTCAAGAAATGCCAAGTCAAGCAAGAAGAGGTTATTCATATCAGGGGCAACACTCCGTCCAAGCAGGAAAGTAATGAAAATTAAGAGAGTCTTATTGGTGAAAACCCTCATGGGCACCGTAAGGCGGCGGGAGTTGAGAGAAATCGAAATAAAAGAGTCTTATTGGTGAAAACCCTCACTGGCACCTTATGGCGAAAGTGATTTGAGAGAAATCAGAAATGAGAGAGTCTTGTCGGTGAAAACCCTCACGAGCACCTTAAGGAGAAAATGAGTTGAGAAGTGAATAAATGGGAGAGGTATGTGGGTGAAAACCATTCAGGACACCGTAGGATGAACAAGTTTAGGGTTTGGGTGAAGAAATCAGGTTATGGCACTCTGGGGCAACAAAGTATGACAACTGAAAGTGGATTGGTTGGACGGATTGGACCGATTAGTCCCAAATGCATTTCATGACCAATGGTACCAGCTGTTCCACTCAGATAAGTCTCTTTCCTTTTTTTCTTTTTAGTAAGTCGTCCAGTTTTGGATTTTCTTTATCCTTAACTCTTAAGGTCATTGCATTTCATTTTTTTTGGGATTAGTTTCTCTAAGACGTTTCAATGTTGGTTTTGTTCAAAGAAATAAGAAAGGATTTCAAAGCTCACTTCCAACTTCCAAAATTGCAAAGCACAGTGTGGCTAAAACATACCAAAGATGGCAGGATATAAAGGGGGGTATAGGGAGTCACTGAAAGTTCCATCGGTGGAATTATTTGGTAATGTCATGGGAGTTGCAAAGGTTCAAATAAAAGGTGTCAGATATGTAAAACAACAGTCTGGGTATAGAACACTCGGGTCATCAGAGGTCACGAGGTTTGAAAGTCGGTCAGAAAGTCAAGTGGTTCAGGGCCAATTCGAAGAAGAAGGTCAAAGCAGAACATGGTAGTGGATGTATCCTCAACAAGAATGCCATCAATTAACCATCATTTTAAACTGACAAGATTTTTCTTTGATTGAAACAGGGGCAGAACATTTTGTTTGTTTCGGAGGAACTCCCCGTAGGGGAAGAGCAAGCACCAAACAGGTTTGATTGTAAAACTATTAGGACCCTCCTAGAAATGTGGCTTAGTTAAATTTCAAAGCAATCATGAATACCATAGTTTAACATAAGGAATATAAGTTGGCTTCAAAGTTTGCATGTTCAAGATAGGATTCAATTAGGAGTTTTCACGATCCCCCCTGAATAATGGGACCAAGTTTTAAGATTTACATTAGATAACAAGATGTAGCGTAAATTTTGTTGTAGGGTAGTATAATTCGGTCATAAAAGTGTCATTTTTTTAGGATAAGACTTGATTTTGATTTTCAGGACCTTCCTGGACAATAGGATGTAGTTCAAGACCATGTTAGATAACATGACTTAGCGGAAGTAATACCTTTAGAAGATATAGCTTAGATCTATAATTGTCGTTTAATTAAGAGTTGTCTGGACCTCCCTGGATAATAAGACTTAACTTTCAAATTCTTAATAATAGTTGGTAGAATGATTCGGTTTAACACTCACCTATGTGCCCAGCAACCATACTGGGGCAGAACATTTCCTATGTTTTGTTTATTTTTTGTTGGAATCAGGTACCCGCTTAGATAATAGGGAGAAAAGTTCAAATTGAGAAGTCAAGAGCCATCTTAGAGAACAAGGGAATAAATTTCAAGTCAACAATCAGGAGCCCGCCTGGAGAACAAGGGAATAGATTTAAAGTCGGCAATCAGGAGCCCGCCTAGAAAGCAGGGAATACAATTCAAGTCAGCAGTCAGGAGCCCGCCTGGAGAGTGTCGATGCCCCCTTTTTCCAAACGGATTTCGGAATCGGGTATACGACATTGGGGAGGACAACTCTATTCCCTTGCGAGAATTGGATTTTTGGAGTTTGGAGAGTCGTCACCTAATGATTATAGTGCACTAGGACACTATTAAGAAAGAATTTGAGATGAAGAACCAGAGTTTGAGTAAGGGCTAGAAATTATCTCGAGGGGAAGGTGTTAGGCACCCCTCAAGATCCACTAGTGTGGTTCCAGGCCATGCTACAATTGTGACTTTAAGCAATGAAGAAGATAAGTAGAAAATAAAGAAAAGGGTTTTCACATAGTATTGCAAACAAGTTTAAGAATTTGAAAAAAAGGGAAAAGAGTAGGAAATACAAAAAGTTAGTTTGAAAGAAAACTTAATAAAAGAACAAATAAAGGGAAAAAGTTGTCCTAGGTTTGTAAACAATATTGATCACATCAATGCAATACCCAGCATACACTCCTCAGAAGAGGGGTCGCACGTGATATTAGCACACCGGTCATCATATACATATTCTACCCTTCCCACACCGTTAAGGTATCAAAGTATGGAATGTCTTGTTACTTATGCATGCTAGTACCCGTCCCAATCCTATCAGCCCCGGAGGCATTTGGGACTACTAGTCTTAAAGGGAAAGGGGGTTTGGGGCCTTCTGAGGGTTTTCAAAGGACAAAATACTATGGCGTCAATCAAAACACATAATGCAAGTAAGGGGGAAAGCAAATAAGCAAGTAGGGCTCAGGTAAGACTCCTTAAATCAGATAAAGCCATAGAGTTTAACATGTCTCGCACGTACTTGTTTAGTCTTAAATTAAATTAAAGCGATAAGCGAACTGGTTCAACACATATTTTTAGACAGGAAGTCCGCATTATGTTCGCTCGAATGCAGTTGTCTAAGACTTATCCAGTTGATTAATTAACCTTTTGTCTACGTGTTGGATAGAACTACTGAGTTTAAAACACAAACTGATTATAAAGAAAAGTTACGGAGTAAAAATAGGTTTCAGAAAAGGTGGTGGTTTGTTACAAAATGGTTTAACAACTAAAAAATGAGTTTTAGGAGACAGATTGGTTAGGAAATAGAGTTGCCAATTTTAACAAAAGAACTGAGTTGCAGACTGATTAGAAGAAAATTATCAGATAAGTATAAAGAAATGACTTTAGGCTGATTTGGAAAATGTTTACCAGAGTTAAAAGAGAGTAAGATCCAGAAAGAATAAATTGATTTGATTGTGAGAAAATGTTTTAAGAGTTCAGAAAGTGTGCAGGAAGTTGCTTATTTTAGAAAAATCGATACTGTTTTAAACAAGTGAGACAGTTCTGGTTTGAAATCCCTATAGGCGTGCTTTCTATAGATGACTGCTTCTTGATACCTTTTCCATCATTAATAGAAGCCTTATAAACAATGATATCTATATGATATTTTATTATTAAGCCTAACTATTTGCCTAATGACGTTATTATATAGAGAAATGCAAACCCCTATAGGCATGGTGTCTATATGCTTAGTTGCAGAAATCAAAGGTTAAATCCTATAGGCATGATTTCTACGTGTGAAGTTGCAC
This sequence comes from Nicotiana glauca, assembly GCA_026770625.1. NCBI lineage: Eukaryota > Viridiplantae > Streptophyta > Magnoliopsida > Solanales > Solanaceae > Nicotiana > Nicotiana glauca. The sequence continues at coordinate 10,607 of MDKF010793323.1, forward strand.
ATATCATAAATTAAATACTATAGGCATGGTTTATAACATTTGTGCGTAAAAGTAACCCCTCCATTCTTTCACTAAATCCCCATGAGTGTACATATTACTACAGAGCAATAGAACAAACTAGAATTAAAAGTACATCAAAAATTACAGCTACATCCGAGCAGCCTAATTCAGACTTAATGTCTAATAATATGAGATTGAACCACTTCCGAGATCAAGATTTCCAAAGCCTTCTCTTATCTAGGGTGTTTCAGAGATCCAAGGAGTTTCAGGAACCCTAGGATATGCTTACACCCAAGGTATTAATCAGAATGAGTTATAGTGCAGTGTGGAAGAGCTAACCCTCAAGTGTCAAAGTTCAGAGGGAGCTCAGGGATCCCAAGGCGAGGTTCATAAGAGAGGGGCCGCATTTAAGTTCTGAGAATGAGTGCAAGTGCAATAGAGGGGGGAGGGTTAGGGAGTGCCCAGGGAAGGCTGGTGGTCATGCCCATCCATAAGGTAGACTGGCACACCCCTGACCAGCCTATTCAGCCAACAAGTAAGAGTATGGACATATTAAAGGTCAGACTATAGTCTAGACAGTGATTAGGGCACTTCCAGACCAAAGTCTCAAACTCAACAACATGGAAAGGGAAATGGGGATGGGAATTGAGAGAGCTTAGGACTCGGGGAGTCCAGTTCATGTCTATGAACAACAACATCAAATATTGTTAGGATTTATGAACCATAGCTCAAACATATAAAGGGAATTGGGGATAGGGATTCATGTAGGAGCCTAGCAAAGAAACAAACCATCTTGCAAAAATTTACATTATGGAAGCAGTAAAACAAACAAAGAATGGACTGAAGAATAAACACATAGGGGAGTGGTAGAAATTAAACAAAGGTAAAATACCAGTTGCAGAAAAAGCAAGCAAAGAAACGCAGGATACTTTCAAGCCAAGACACAATAAAAAATAAACTTTACGCTTGTGAATTCAGAGAACTTGAATGCTTAAAAATTCTAAGTGTATTTGAGAGTAGGAAGTAATGACTTGTTCGTTCCCCCTATTTTTTTTTTGAAAGAGAAGAAGTATATGTATTTATAGTTTTTTGAAAACGAGTAAAAGCGAGGTAATAAGACACAAAAATGGAAACAATCACTGATCGTAATCAATTACACAAATGATTGCCCTTAATTAAGGGATCACTTGTTAACAGGCAGTGATAGGTTTAAAAATAAGGAAAGAAATCAATTTAAGAGGCAGACTGATTATTGCAATAAAAGGAGTAGTAAATAAGTACAACAAGTGATTAAGTCCAAGTACAGGAACATATGTATTTTGGGAAAGGATTCGGTTAGGCAAGACAAGGAAAGAAATCAATTAACTCTTAACAGGCGAATGAAATCAGAATTTCACAAAGGGAAAGTTCGAAAATCAGTCACAAGTTTGAAGATCAATCAAAGAAAGAAACTCAGTATACAAACAAGTTTCACAAGAACTGTACATACGAGGCCAAACTATGGCAAAAGGAAACATCGTACAGTAATAGCATAAAGCTAGTAGACAGCAAGCATTCATAGCACGATAGTCATGTAAGTCAAGTTTCAGTGACTTAGTAGTAGAGGAAAATGTAGAGTATTTAGAAGCATGCAAAGAGTCCAGTGAAAAGCCCTTCTGAAAAACATAGTCAAGTTTGACAGATAGCAAGAACTGAGAGTCAAAGGAATCACATAATTATGAAACAAAGGAATTTCAAATCAAGTCGAGCGATTTCAAATAGATGCAATGCACTAGCAATTTCAAGAACTCGCATAAACCCCAAATAAATTAGGGTTTTCGGAACTAATTGAGTTTAATGATGATAAACAAACAGATTACACAATTACTTAGCAAATTGCTTAAGAGACTCGAATAACCCCAAAAGAAATTAGGGTTTTCAACAATAAAAGATGATAAGCAAATGAAACAAACAACAAATAGTCTCAGACTCTAAACAAATCCCAAAAATTAAGGTTTTCAACACAAATCAAACCTAGAGATGATAAGCAAATGAATCGAACAAAACTATTTGCAAACATACTCAGAAACCCTAATTTGAAATCAAAGTATTTTTAAAAAATAAATTTGGGGAAAACACTTAAACATCAAATATAGCATAGATCCAGCATAGATCTAGACAAATAAATGAAGAAAGAACCTCGAATAGTCTAGGGTTTCTGAGAACCGTAGAAACGAGAAAGGCTTGGAAGAAACAAGATCATATCTAGAGTTGATAAGGTCGGAATCAGACTTAGGAGGCTAGGATACGCCGGAGCAAGGCTGGAGATGGCTGGAAACCTCGAGTCGGCGAAGGTCTGAGTGAAGACCCTCAAAGTCTGGCCTTGAACTATCACGCCCCAAAACCGAGGGACACGACCGACGCTCAATCGGAGGACCCCAGTCAAGCGGACCTGGAATTGCCTTTCCTATCCCATGCGTTACCCCTTGATTCCAATATACATTATTCTTTTGAAATCGCAATTTAAAACTTAAGCATAAACTTACAACTAGAGTTCATTTCTACTTTTTATCATTTTCAACATTTGATACCAAGTACTTGCAAAATACATACAACATTTACCAATGTGGACCATGATTCTGAACCATACCATTACTACACAAAATACTTTTTTACACCACCCACATTGTGTCTACGGAGCCAATATGAATACTAAAAACTTAACCAAAACTTGCCGGCGACAAGGCCCCGGCTATACCTTACAATACACAATAAACTCAAAAGAAGGTGGCATGAAACACACATGACCCCAGGAGGAAGTGGGGCACACCAATACAACTGATGGGTTGGAGAGGAGTGCTACTGTCAGTAGACTGGAGTACCTACTATAGATCCACCTACAATCATAACACGAATGTAACGCCCCCAACAAAAGGCACGTCAGTACATTTGAATTGTACTGGTATGTATAACTAAACACCATCTAATTAGAAATAACTATCAAACAAGAACAAAGAATTCATAAAAGTAAATCAAAAGCTTTAACAATTCCCACATCAACAAATAAAAGGGATCACATAGCTTTCACATAATTTCCATACCTCTAAGTTTTGCTTCATAGCCCGTCCATTGGGTTCACATATCATATTATACACCTATGCGTTTCATAGCCCTTCCATAGTTTACACATATTATATTATACACCTATGCGTTTCATAGCCCGTCCATAGGTTCCATATCATTTTATACAACTATGCGGTTCATAGCCCGTCCATAGGTTCCACATATTATATTATACACCTATGTGTTTCATAGCCCGTCCACAGGGTTCACATATCATATTATACACCTATGCATTTTATAGCCCGTCCATAGGTTCCACATATTATATTATACACCTATGCATTTCATAGCCCGTCCATAGGTTCCACATATTATATTATACACCTATGCGTTTCATAGCCCGTCCATAGGTTCCATATCATTTTATACACCTATGTGTTTCATAGCCCGTCCATAGGTTCCACATATTATATTGTACACCTATGCGATTCATAGCCCGTCCATAGGTTCACATATCAATTAATCGGCACATGGGCCACAATCATTAGAGCATGCTTGGCACTAGGCCTCATTTCATAACTCAATCTCTTATTTCCCACGTTTCACATCATTTTCACATATTTCACGTCAATATCAATTTCAACAACTAGCCATTTAATTCAAGATTTGAAGTACACACGAGAGGAAACATGAATCCTCGACATATACAATATCTCTAGAACTATACACCTCAAGTTTATTGACAATGGAACTTTAAACACAACGGATTCCTCCAAATCAATAGAGGACATGCACCAACCCGTAATAAAAATGCATCAAAGGCACAAGCAAACCACTACACCAATTATTCTTGAATCCTTTTTTGCCATTCATGACAATATACAATTATAGTTCAAGTTCTTGGCACATTGGCCACACTCTATTTCCCAAATTCATTTGATTACTTCAAACGTCTCTATCCATAGAGGATTTCAAATAGTTTGGCATAATATATGCAGCTCCAATCTCAATTTAAGGTTTTAGCATTTCATTACATAACTCATGTCTTTTGCTTCTTTCAAGTGATCAAGATAGCACGTTAATCATGTTGAGACACATCTTTCACGCACATAAGATTGCAACACCAATTCATGTAAAATAATAATCGATGCAACAATTCAACTTTAATCTTACCATATTCACACAAATATCGATTAAGCTCAATTTCTAAAAGAAGGGTTTTTAGCCATACATACCTCAAATTCGCCCCTTAATGATACTACAACGATCCAATACACTTAAGCAACTTCAATCTATAATACAACATTCAATAGGGCCAATACTAGTAACAAATTCCATAACTTATGCCATTTAGGCATATTATCAAACAAGATCTTTACATCTCATAACCATATTATTAGTTCATCCAACCATCACCACTAATCAACAATTCATTCCACCATCATTCCTAACTAATTTATAACTTCCAACAATATATGTATAAACATTCGTTTATACTCAACCATCAACTTCCTTAATTAACCCATTTCATAATCTCTACAACCAACACAACCTAGGTTAGGCACTAATGGCTTTCAATCATCATCCCAAGAGTTCTAATGTATATACTATACATAAATAATCACCATAGAGTAGTTAGAGATGATAGACATACCTCTTGTATTAAGAATCTTGAGAATCCCCACTTGTGGTGTTCTTGATAAATTCAAGGATTTGAATGAAATTCTATGGATTTTCCAGATTAATCCTTGTTAATATATGTGTTTAAGAGTAGTAATCAACTCAAAATACTCCAACAATCTTACATTGGATCATAGTAATGATGTTTCGGACGAAATCCCCTTGAGAGAGCAAGCCATTGCTCCAAAAATGGCTTGGGAACTCTCTAGACTGGTCTTGGGGTGTTAAACACTTTCCAGGCGCGCGAAGTGACACCTGACCAGTAAAATGGTCATAACTTTCTGTATACACCTCTAAATAACAAACGGTTTGTTGCGTTGGAAACTAGACTCAAAGGGTTAATTTGATAGGTTTTTCCTCACACAACTACTTATATAACCGGATATATGATCGTTCAAAGTGAGGTCTTGTGCGCACTCATTTACAAATTTCGTCTAATATGCAATTTTCCAACTTGGCTTAGACTTAGGCCTCTCCTTAGACCCAAATCACTTATAATAAGACTTATACACTTATTACCATATCCAATTGATATCCATAATATCATAAATCCTTATTTGCACATGAAATAAATAATTTAGCCTACCTTGGCACGACGAAATCTTAAATTACTTGGAAAAAAATTTTCGGGGCCTTACATTCTCCCCCCTCCTTAGAATCATTCGTCCTCGAATGAGGATTCACGTCCGTTCACTAGCCATAATTATGTAACTTTGGCTTGTTCACATCATGAAACATATAAATAGCCACGAATTTGGCTAACTCCATAAATTTTCGAAAATTTTGCCAGAGTTTCCTTTATAATTAGGACTATCTACCTGTCAGAGAGCCCCCGAAACATATATCCAAGACCATTACACAGTTTCTATTATCCCTACAACTAGTATACAATTCATTTCCTCGATAACCTATATATATTCATACACTTTAAACAACTTACACGTAGTTAATTCTATTTACGTCACAAATTTCACATGGTTCAACCAAAGCCATTTACTTGCACACAACTGGGTCACTTCAATTACCCCCATACAATCCAATCACTTTAACATGCCAGAAATGCTTCAATTAACCATTACCAATCTACACTATCATTAATCATTTGCCTACCACATAAGTTTAACAAAATATTCATTTACTTCAAGGGTTGCACATTAACCAAATAGCAACAACATTTGCAATCTGGCACACATTGGGAAGTTACAACAATAAGGCAATTTTGGGAAAATGGGGTGCCTTTGTACAATTCTGAACATTACCTCAATTTGCTTGAAGACAATCGTTAGCAACTACTAGGCTTGTTGGAATAGATGAGGATATTTCTCTTTCATTTCTTTTTCCGCTTCCCATGTGGCATCCTCAACTTGTTGACTTCGCCACAATACTTTAACTGAAGCAATTTCCTTGTTCCTCAATTTTTGGACATGCCTATCAAGAATAGCAACTGGAACCTCTTCATACGATAAGTCTTCACTCACCTCAATAGTCTCAGTAGGCACGATGGTGGATGGATCTCCAACCACTTTCTGCAACATAGACACATGGAACACTGGGTGCACTAATGACATCTCAAGAGGCAATTCCAGCCTATAAGCCACATGTCCTATCCTTTGATAGATCTGATATGGACCGACATACATTGGGCTCAGTTTCCCTTTCTTCCCAAATTGCATGACTCCCATCATTGGAGATACCCACAAGAACACCCAATCATCTACTTGGAATTCCAATTCTCTGCGACTTATGTCCGTATAGGATTTTTGGCGACTCTGAGCAGTTTTCATCCTCTCCTAAATGATTTTAACTTTTTCCATAGCCTGGTGCACGAGATCTGGCCCTATCAATTCTGCTTCACCCACTTCGAACCATCCAATTGGATACCTATACCTCATTCCGTACAATGCCTCAAATGGGGCCATCCGAATGCTAGCATGAAAGCTGTTATTGTAAGCAAATTCTAATTGCTACTAACTCTTCTAAATTCTCAACAAAAGATATCACTAAATGAGTTTTCTCATATGACCTTCTGTCTCAAATGAATAACACCTGCTAACTTGCACACATACCGTGATAACACCATTCTGCATGACATTGCATCAAATATAAGGTAACACTGTGCTCCGACTTTTATTATCCAACCTCTTCTCCCCATATGTGCCTTATAGAATTTAAGAAACCGCACTACTTCCCATGTGAATATTCTCACAATCCCTATTTATGGTTAAACACTACCCAAAACACATATCAACACCCTTTATATGTATATAATTTTGGAAGGGTCACTGGCCCGAGAAGAGCATTCTCCGAAACTTTAGATCCTCCTCAATTCTTCATCAACGAGTTTGGTTTTACTCTTAAGTGTAAAACTTAGTCCACCTGATTCTAACCTCGATGAGTAACTCACCTCATTCCTCGTATTCTAGATATCAATAGACTTCCCTGATATTGAGGTTTAGGAGTTACCATGCTAAACATGTCTGGTCCATAACAAGTGTTCATCCTCTTTCAATCTATTCTGAACCTTTCATTTGCCCTCTGTGTAGATTGTGTTGTCTTTCCCTTATTGATCACCCTTTGTCTTGGACAATATGCTAGTACCATCTTTTCTTTCTAACCGGTAACTTTCATTCCCATTCATTTTACGCATAGTACATAATTGATAGCCTTATTGTGCCACACACTTGTCTTCCTCTCGTGAACTTGTAATATCATTGTGCTACTTCACCACCTGTATTCTCACTTTCCATTGTATGTAGAGATGAACTATCTCTAGATCCTTTAGTTGATATTTGGTGTCACCCAAGTCGGTTGCATTGGGGTTAGTCCCTTATAACTTTTATTAACAATTGTGCTATAAGCGAGTCTACCATTCTGAGGCAAGATATTTTATGATAACCATGACCATATCAATTTAAAGGTTTTCTCTCCATTTCTTCTCACCTCATTCTTCCTAGTTTGTGAATATCCAAGCACTCTTCCATATGTTACGTGGTCTTTTACCTTAGTTATTTCATCTGGCTCACCTCTTAACTATTATTAGGATATCCGTGGGAAAGTGTGTTCGTCTGCATATCACTTAAAACTTATCTATTTGTAAGATTCTTTAGAGGCTCTCCATCAAGCCCAAATACCCTCTTGGGTTATTGTAGCATAACATTTATTTTTCCCACTTGTTCTGCCTTTCTTAATGTCCTGGAACTTTGGTCAAATCACAAATCTAAGATTAGCCCATTATAAAAAAACTCGCAATCTTTCACATTTGACCTATGGTACTTCCTTGGGTTCCATTGCTCCTGGCCATCTAACAAGTATAAAATTCCTTTACAAACATACTCTTATTTTCTAGGATTGTTGACCCTATCATTCACATTGCCATGTGTGAAGAATTTACCTTGCTTAACCTTCCACCTTCTTGGGGTACTAGTTGTCTATCATTAGCATATCTTTTCAGAGAGTCATGTTACCCATTATCTCTTTTCTAGACCACGCATGTCTTCAACAAAATATTCAAACATCATAGCTACATGGTCTCACTCTTGTTTCATTGAATTTAAGTGGCCTCACGATAGCCCTTCCTCCCCCACTTGGGGCGAATGTCCAGGATTTTGACACAAGTCTTGAATTTAGAAACTTTAGGGACATATACCTCATACATCTATCCCTCGTATATATATTCGACTATTAGGGAGATTTAAGTCACCATAGTATTAATCTCATAAGTTCTCTACTCTTATTCAGCCACACAAGTCTAGGATTCTAATTTCTCATGTCAATATCCTTTATGAGTGTAATACAACTTCCTACATTTTGGGGCCTTACACAGTTTGTACTACAAGGGTCTTCTCATCTTGGGTTCAATTGAGTCTCTTTTCATAACTTCTTACCTCATGTGAGAGACTTTCACTATCATCATTAATATCTTGGTCATTCTCTCATATATCACGTGCTTGTATAACCAATATTCTTTCACAGCTCAGGATCATTTACATACTTCTCGCACTATACACGTGTGCTATTCAAGCTTACATCTCATTTATCAAATCAATGCCTATTTGGGCGGGTAATCACTTTTAACACTTTTCTCAAATAAAGTATACTTATGGTACTATGTACTTATAATATATATCCATACTATTTGCTCAACAAGATACATGTGTCATCTCCTTAATATCCATGTCTTTCCCCATTGGTCATGAAATATGACAACATTACTTGAAATAAATGAAAGAGCATTTAAACTTACCTTAAATCTCAACGCACGAGTTAGAAAACAATCTTGTAGTCAAGCTTTATCGCACGATTTTGAGAGTTGAAGAAGGGTAATATTCCTAAATGTCCATGTAGCCTCCAACTTACAGATGTGGTCGACAACAAACCAATAAGAATGACTCTACTAGACATGGCTCTAAGACATCCTAGGACACTTTAAAACCTTAAGCTCTGATACCAAGCTTGTCACGCCCCAAAACCGAGGGACACGACCGGCGCTCGACCGGAGGACCCCAGTCAAGCGGACCTGGAATTGCCTTTCCTATCCCATGTGTTACCCAGTGATTCCAATATACATTATTCTTTTGAACTAGAAATTTAAAACTTAAGCATAAACATACAACTAGAGTTCATTTATACTTTTTGTCATTTTCAACATTTGATACCAAGTACTTGCAAAATAATACAACATTTACCAATGTGGACCATGATTCTGAACCGTACCATTACTACCCAAAATACTTTTTTACACCACCCACATTGTGTCTACGGAGCCTCTATCAATGCTAGAAACATAACCAAAACTTTCGGGCGACAAGGCCCCATCTATACCTTACAATACACAATAAACTCAAAAAAGGTGGCATTAACCACACATGACCCCAAGAGGAAGTGGGGCTCACCAATGCAACTGATGGGATGGAGAGGAGTGCTACTATCGGTGGTCTGGAGTACCTTCTATAGATCCACCTACAATCATAACACAAATGTAGTGCCCCCGGCAAAAGGGACATTAGTACATTTGAATTGTACGGGTATGTATAACTAAACACCATCTAATTAGAAAGAACTATCAAACAAGAATAAAGAATTCATAAAAATAAATCAAAAGCTTTAACAATTCTCACATCAACAAATAAAAGGGATGACATAGTTTTCACATAATTTCCATACCTCTAAGTTTCGCTTCATAGTGATAATAGGTGAATTTGACTATAATCACGCCTTAAATAATCACATTATTATGTTGTTTTGATGATATATATGATGACAAAATGCTCTTAGTAGTGTCTTTCATGAATTGTAGGTACAAAATG
>MU784807.1:3796-21669 GCA_026770625.1 Nicotiana glauca
AAAAATTATTCTAATTAAACTCCAAAAAATTATTTTACTAACCATTTGTAGTAATCTTTAATTAAAGCACTCAAAGCTAAAATGAACTATTTTTTATGATTTTTTTATATTTGTTTTCCCCAAAAAAAAACATTAATACTAAATAGTGTAAAAACTAAAAATCTTAATGTATACGCATTTTTTGTATTTTTAATGAGAGTTTATGTGACCAATTAATAAAAGACTGCAACAAAATTCTTAAAATTATAAAATTATTTTATTTGATATTTTTGGAATAATTTGCTTAGGGTAAAAATCACGTGCTCACAGTTAGGGAAGCTCCCATTAGAAGCTGCAACGAGGCAACCACATGAAGGTTTGGGATATAAGCAACTGTCACCAGTGCGCATATCAATAAGAAGGGCAAGCAGTAATTATATCACTGTAGATGATGGATCGACCGCTTCTAACTAACAGGCCTTTTGTCTTTGATCTACTTGGAAAATCGCCTGTGAGGACCTCCGTGTTTGAAATATTAGGTCCATTAAAGAAGGGGAACAAGTTCCGGAGAAATTCTCAAGGCATAAGAACACCCGCTTCACCCAAAACTCAGGAGATCTCTAAGGATTTCCAAAGTTTGGTTCCTTCTAGAATGAGGTGACAAACAAAACTTGTGGTTTCATGTGAAGAAGTACTGAAGGTAAAGCCATATACTGTGGTCTACAGTAAGGAACGTGATGAGGATGAAGAAAGTGTGGGTTCTTTATATCATGTTACTGTACAAGTTGAGAATGGCATTCCATCTTCAATAGAGGATAATGCGAAATTGGAGGATATTTCACCGTGTTATCACATATCCTTCAATAATGGGGACCCTCAAGAAGATGAAGAAGCGAAGGATGCTCCACCTGAACTTGAAGAACGAGTGAAAACAACAGTTGATGCCTTAAAAGAAGTTAACCTTGGTACCGATGAAGAACCAAGACCCACCTACATAAGTGCTTTACTAAAAGTTGATGAAGAGAGCACTTATATTGAGTTACTCAAGGAGTTCGGGGATGTCTTCGCTTGGAGTTACAAAGAGATGCTTGGCTTGGACCCGAAAGTAGCAGTCCATCACCTCGTAGTCAAAAATGGTGCTCGCCCTGTTAAACAAGCTCAAATGCACTTTAGGCTGGAGTTGGTTCCCTTGATTGAAACCGAAGTTAAAAAAACTCATCGAAGCTGGCTTTATTCGTGAAGTTAAATACCCAACATGGGTTTCAAGTATTGTCCCTTTAAGGAAGAAGAATGGCCAGATTCGAGTATGCGTTGACTTTAGAGATCTCAACAATGCATGTCCGAAAGATGAATTTCCGCTTTCTATTCCAGAGTTGATGATCGATGCTACTACTGGTTACGAGGCAATGTCTTTCATGGATGGTTCATCGGGCTATAACCAAATATGCATGGCACCAAAAGATGAAGAGCTTACTGCATTCCGTACTCCAAATGGTATTTATTGCTAAAAGGTAATGCCTTTTGGCTTAAAGAACGCTGGTGCTACATACCAAAGAGCTATGCAGAATATTTTCGATGATATTCTCCACAAGAATGTCGAATGCTATGTTGACGACTTGGTGGTAAAATCAAGAGAGAAGGGAGACCACTTGAAGGACTTGAGGATGGTATTTGAATTGCTCTGGAGGTACCAACTTAGGATGAATCCATTGAAATGCACCTTTGGAGTTACTTCTGGAAAGTTCCTTGGTTTCATTGTCCGACATCGAGGGATAGAAATTGATCAAGCCAAAGTGGATGCCATTTTGAAAATGCTGAGCCTCGGGATATCCATGAATTGGAAAGTCTGTAAGAAAAATTATGGGACCTTAGGAGATTCGTCTCGAACCTAGCTGGGAGGTGTCAACCATTCAGTCGCCTTATAAAGAAAGGTGTTCCTTTCAAATGGGACCATGCATTTAGTAATGCCTTTGAGAGCATTAAATCCTACTTGATGAAGCCTCCAGTTTTAGCAGCCCCTATACCTGGAAAGTCATTGATACTATACATTGCGCCACAAGAAAGGTCTGTTGGAGCACTGTTGGCCCAAGAAAATAGTGAAGGGAAAGAAAACTCTCTTTACTATTTGAGCAGGATGATGACACCAAACGAGCTGAATTGTTCGCCAATTGAAAAGTTATGTTTGGTGTTAGTCTTCTCAATACAAAAGTTGAAGCACTACTTTCAAGCTCATACTGTTCGTCTTGTTTCTAAGGCAAATCCCATCAAGTTCGTGATGTCAAAACCTGTTCTTAGTGATCGGCTAGCGAGATGGTACCTCCAATTTCAACAATTTTAGATTTTTGTACATCCCTCAAAAGGCTATAAAAGGACAAGCATTGGCAGACTTCTTGGAAGATTATCCGATTCCTGATGACTGGGAGCTAACCGATGAACTACTTGATGAGGATGAAATGGTCGTTGAAGTTCAACCTCCATGGAAGATGTACTTTGATGGTGGTGCACATCGTGGAGGAGCTGGTGCTGGTGTAGTATTTGTCACTTCCCAAGGTGAAGTCTTGCCCTACTCCTTCACCTTGACACAACTCTGTTCCAACAATGTTGCTGAGTACCAAGCATTAATACTTGGGCTTGAAATGGCCATTGATATGAAGCAATTGCAATTGTAAGTCTTTGGAGACTCCCAGTTAGTGGTCAATCAGCTTTTAGGTAGTTACGAGGTCAAGAATCCTGAACTACGCCCATGTCATGATTACGCTAAAAAATTAATGAGGTGGCTCGGTGATGTGACTATTCAGCATGTGCCAAGGAAAGAAAACAAGAAGGCAGATGCTTTAGCTGCCCTAGCTTCATCGCTAACCCTGCCTGATCAAGCGCAAGTTACTGTCAGCCAAAAATGGGTAGTATCGCCACCAAATGAGGCTGAAGGTGAAGAAAATGAACTCAACCATCTTGTCGCTGTTTCTGAAGTTGAGAAAGAGGAATGGTGACAACCCATTATCGACTACTTGTGCTATGGGTTACTTCTAAAAAATCCGCAGAGAAGAATTGAAATCCATCGTCGTGCACCTCGCTTCCTTTACTACAAAGATACCCTATACAGAAGATCATTTGAGGGAGTACTCTTGCGATGCTTAGGGGAAGATTAAGCACTCCAAGCTTTGCAAGAAGCGCATTCTGGGGGTATGTGGGTCACACCAGTCTGGATCAAAGCTCCACTTCCATATAAAAATGATGGGATATTATTGGCCAAGGATGGTAAAAGATTGCTTGGACTACGCTCGAAGATGCAAGGCTTGTCAATTCCATGCGAATTTTATTCATCAACCTCCTGAAGTGTTGCACCCGACTGTGGCATCCTGGCCGTTTGACGCTTGGGAATTGGATGTTGTTGGACCACTGCCAAAGTCCTCTGGTGGGTACCTATACACCCTGGTTGTAATCGACTACTTCTCAAAATGGGCTGAAGTTGTTGCTCTTAAGGAAGTAAAGAAGGAAAATGTTGCAAATTTCATCCGAGTAAACATTATTTATCACTTTGGCATTCCTCATTACATAATAATAGATAATAGAAAGCCATTCAATAATAGGTTAATGAATAAGGTTTGTGATCTCTTTGGCTTCAAGCAACGTAACTCTTCGATATACAATGCTGCCGCCAATGGTCTAGATGAGGCATTCAACAAAACTCTATGCAACTTGCTAAAGAAAGTCCTCTCCAAATCCAAACGAGATTGGAATGACCGTATGGAAGAAGCTCTATGGGCATATAGGACGACTCACCGCACGCCAACACAAGCTACTCCTTGTTCACTCGTTTATGGAGTCAAAGTTGTCTTGCCACTTGAGCGTCAAATACCTTCATTATGAATGTCTATTCAAGAAGGGATCACTGATGAAGAAAATGCTCGAATTCAATTAGTAGAGTTGGAGGCTCTTGATGAGAAAAGGTTGGAAGATCAACAGAGTCTTGAATGTTATCAAGCTCGATTGTCTCGCGCCTTCAATAAAATAGTTCGCTTGAGATCCTTTCAAGTAGGAGATCAAGTCCTTGCCGTACGAAGACCCATAATTACTTCCCATAAACCTGTAGGGAAGTTCACTTCAAAATGGGATGGGCCATATGTTGTACAAGAAGTTTACTCAAGTGAGGCTTACAAGCTGGTTGATGCACATGGCATGAGAATCGGCCCTATTAATGGCAAGTTTTTGAAAAAGTACTATCCTTGAAGTTGAAATGCTCCTCGACATACGAGCCTAAACTACAAGTCATGACACTCCTTGATGCATGAGCCTAAACTACGCGTTGCTACAATCCTGGCCCACATGAGTCTAAACTGTGTACGGCCAAAAAAAAAGTCCGCTAGGTTAAAAACCTCGCGAGAGGTGGCCTAGGCAAAAATTAGGACATAAAAAAAATCATCCCTTTGAACTACGTTATGAATTGATCCTCTTCACCGAGGTACGTAGGCAGCTTAGACTTTCATTCTAAGTTCAGTCACATGAGTTTTAAGAAAATAAAAGTTTGGCATCATCAGATCATTACATTAATTCTTCTAAGTGTAAAGGCACATATCTACGAGGAAAAGGAGACAATTTTTGTTGAAGTATAAAAGATGTTTTATTGCTTCAATAGTACAAAAGTTGATACATCCAAAAATGTAGAGACAACAGGAACTAGATATTTTTCTATACAAAAGGCTAAACCATGAAGATGATCATAAACTAGGCTTTGTTGCTGACGCGTCTAAATGCTTTTTCTAAGTCTATATGACGTCTCCACATCTGATGCCATCCTCAATTGCTGGTTTAAGGTCCCAATCAACATGGGAGCCACCATTGATGAGCTTCAATACTATCAACAAATCAAGTGCAATAGTTGGCGAAGGAGTGGCTCCACATCTTGCATGACACCTCGGTCTGATATCCAGACTCTTTGAGCTTTTTTGCAAGTCTGCAAAAGAAATAAATGAAGAGATGAGATTTTTGATGCATATATCCAAAGCTACTACACGCAAGACTGTAGAGTCAATTTCAAGAAGAAAAAAAACAATTGTAGGACAACTCAGAGAGCATAGAGCTGGAAAGCAAGCTCGACAGATGCGAAATCAACTTTGGAAAACTACTGCAGTCCACCTTGAAGATGTTTTGCTCCTAACATTTTATATGTTGTAGATTTGGACGTCTAGTTTATAATAACACAAACCTCTTGTAATTTGGAGGCCCCTAGCTCAAGATATGATTTTTTTTTGCCGAAACTACACGAATCTGAAAGTTACTGCAGCTAGGTAAACTTTGAGAATTTTCTGTTTCTAGCTTAGAAGGAGTTCTACCACGAAACTCATAGGTATTGCAGATCTCTGAGTATGATTTCTAACGATGCAAACGGATCTCAATTCGGAGTCTCTTAGCTTGAGATATAAATCACTCTACAGGAGTGCGCAAAGCAAAAACAAATGCAAGGCGAGCATCAGGAGCAACTTCAAAATAATATCGCGACCAATCTAAAAGGGGTTCTTCCGCGATATTTTCAGGTATTGTAGGTGTCAAACTTATCTTCCTGGTGTTGCAGATGTCTTGGGATTCCGATACCCATAGCTTGAGATATGTGCGTTCCAATGACAGCATGCAGCGCTGTGAAGCCGAAATGACAGATTTGTGCATCGCCTTCAAAAGTTTATTCCGACTTGTCTTGTTGCAAGTTTTGATTCTGCAGAACCAAGCGGATTGCAGTTTGGACACTCCTAGGTCTAGATACAGTTTTTTCAATTCAAGCATAAAATGCTATAAAGTCAAAGTAGAATAGATGTGCCGAGTGCTTGCTCGCTGAAGTTGGAAAGGACAACTCCAAGCCTGTTCCGTGCCAATTTGCAAGAATCATGAGTTTCGCCACATGCGTGCTTGCGTAGAAGAATACAGTTGCTCCAACTCCAAGCCTCTTCCGCGCCAATCAAATGGGAGGTGCCACGTGCTCGCTCTTCAAGGATGAACTTGGTCTTCATCTTCGGCATGACCATGGATTTTGAAGGTAAGACGCCAAAGGACTAGACATATCGCAATTCGGATTCACCATACAAAAGAAAGTACACGAGTTTGAAAGTTTACTCCGGTTAGGACAACTTCAAGAATTTTTTGTTGACAGCTCGAAAGGAGTTTTCCTATGGAAATCGTATGAGTTGTAAGCCTCTGAGTGTAATTTCTAACAGAGCAAATGGATTTCAATTATGATTCTCCTAGCGCAAGATACATTATTTTTCGCTAAAAGTACGCGAATCGGAAAGTTTAATGCGGTTAGGCCAATTTCAAAAAATTTCTGTTGATAGTCCAAAAGGACTTTTGCTATGAAAATCATATGAGTTGTAAGTCTCTGAGTGTGCTTTCTAAGGAGCAAGCAGAATTCAATTCCGATTACTCTAGCTCAAGATACATTGTTTTTCACCGAAAGTACACGAATTGGAAAGTTTACTACAGTTAGGCCGACTTCAAAAAACATTCTGTTGATAGCCCAAAAGGATTTTTGCTATGAAATTCAAATGTGTTGTAGGTCTCTAAGTTTACTTTCTAATGGAGAAAAAGTATTGCAATTCCGATTCTCCTAGCTCAAGATACATTGTTTTGCGCTGAAGGTACACAAGTTTGAAAGTTTACTGTAGTAAGGTCGACTTCGAGAATTTTTTGTTGACAGCCCTGAAGGATTCCTAATATGAAATGCATACATGTTGAAGATCTCTAAGTTACTTCCTAACAACACAGACGGATCAGAATTTCGACACTCCTTGCTCGGGATATGATATTCTACGCTGAAAGTATGCAAACCTTTAAAGTTACTGCAGTTAGAGCAAATTCAAGAAACTACTGCAACTAATCAAGAAGGAATTTTGATCTGAAATCTAACTTAGAGACTAACTTCAGGAATCAGCTCAGACCAAAGCGGAAGGAATTTCAAGGCGCATGAAGTGAATGACACATGCTGTAATAGAAAATAACTCTGTCGCACGTGATTTTCACTGGCTCTCCAGTATCATATCATGAAGCTTTTGCTGTGTACTATTTTCTAAACTTGGCGTAGACTTTCAATACAAATGGACGCACTGTGAAGTCCCTAAAGAACATGTGATCAAGTTGTCCAGTTAGAAGTCATCAAATACGTACATCCAATAAAGAGTCAGCTAAATATGATTTTCACCGAATGGAGTCCATGGCTCGCATTTGGGAATGGCCATTCAACTGAAGCTTCCATGAGTAGTTGGCTGCAATAAAAAAAATAACAGCTTTTCCAATGCAGTGGAAACTGAACTATAAAAATTCTTCTAAGAAGAATAATTAAAGCAGTGCAACAACTTTGAACACTATTGGCAAAATAACTTACCATTGTGCAGTAAACATAGCCGATCGAGCTCAAGTATGGCAACGCTAAAAAGTGCAGCAGCGTTTCAAGCCAAAAGACGTGTAATCGAGCTCAAGTATTGCGGCACTAAAAAGCGCAGCGACATTTCATTCGGCAATGTCTCCAACAACGGAGCAAAGAATCTGAAAAAGCAACTTTGGTTGTTCAATGACCTTTCTTAGCAGCATCAGGAAGCAACGATTAACAAACATAGGGTGTGACTCTGACCAGTAACACACCAAAAATGGGAATTATACAAAAGTGTAAAGATGGAGAATCGGCCAATTAAAGAATCTGAGCGTCATATGTTTTAGAAATAAATTGTTTCAGAACTATGACACCAGTTAGTTTTTCTCGATTAACCTCGATATACCTGTATAATTCACCCATGCCATAATTCACAGGAAACTCAAAATTCAATGAGACAGTGCAAATAAAAAGAAAGTACTTTCATTGCTCTAAGAAAAGAAATATCAATACATGATATCCGTCTAAAAAAAAGGGAAAGAGGCAGGGGATCCTAAATAAAAAAATTAAAAAATCTAAAGCTATGGAAAATGTTTGAAGTTAAGGATTTGCTGGAGACTTGTTTTAACTGCATTTTTCAAGAGAGACAGTTTTTCTGCTTCATCATCCGACAACGGAACATTCGCCTCAATGGTATAAATCTCGCCTTCGATAACGGTGATTTCCTGTTGACTTTTGGACGGCTTCTCTTGTTGTTTATTCAAGAGCACGATGATTTTCTTCTTTTTAGAGGTCAGGGTTGCTAATTGTGTCTCGACACTCGCAAGAGCCACTTGAAATCTTTCAACGGACTCATTTGCCTTCCCATATTCCAACTTCGAATCATCGAGGCATTGTTGTGCATTAGAGAGTGAATCTTGGTGTAATTCGTTACTCATCTTGGACAATCTTAAAGCATCATACTCTGCATAAGTCTTGAAGAAAGCTTCAACTAGATCCTCCAAAGTAGAAATATCAATGATATTCTCTCTTCATAATTCCGTAAGAGTCAACAACAACAACAACAACCCAGTATAATCCCACTTACTAGGGTCTGGGGAGGGTAGTGTGTACGCAGAACTTACCCCTACTCTGGGGTAGAGAGGCTATTTCCAAATAGACCTCCGGCATCCTTCCCTCTAAGAACTTCCCACCTTGCTCTTGGGCAGACTCGAACTCACAACATCTTGGTTGGAAGTGGGGGTTGCTTACCATCAGAACTTCCCACCTTCTGTAAGAGTCAAACTAATACTTTACTCCAACTTCATAAAGTTGTCCGTGGAATCTACAGAGAACTCCATGATCCACTCGCACAGTCCATGCCACATCACAGAATAAAAAGTTGATTTGGCACGACAAATAGTCTTATGCGGCACTTTGCTTGAAGCACCAGGCTGCAATGGCCATGAGGAAGGCCTGAACGATTTCGAGTGCATGACTTCAGTTGTAGCAGCCGCATTTTCACTCATCACAGCTAGTTGGATAAACTTTCTATGAACCGGAGAAGAAGAATATGACTTTCTAGGTGGAATTAACTCCACCGAAAAAGCTCCACCCATACCATGATCCTTAGAACCATTTGGTAACTTGTGGGAGCTCTTTGCGATCATACCAAGATCATCCATGTCGGCAAAGCAATCCTCAATAATGTCACCCCCAAGCTCATCATTGCATAATTCTTGAGGATTCGATTGGAAAAAATATATATATATATATAGAGAGAGAGAGAGAAGAAGAAAAAGTTGTTAGTATTCAAAAAAAAGAGAAAAAGGAAAAAAAATAAAGTAATAGGAATACAAATAGGAAGAACTCTACTTGTTCTGGTAATTCAAGGAATGGCATTGTTAATCCTGTATCCTCATCCACAAAGGCATTATCCTCAATAATGATGGTATCGAAGACAGCAGAACCGCAACAATCGTCACCCAACACCTTCGCCTTCTTGTTCGGACGGTTCCAATGGTGGTCTTTGCTGGATTCACTCTCTACTAGACTGGAAGTTGTATTAATATCTCCAATACCATTTGACGAAATGGGAAGATGATTTTTCTCTTCACAAAGTGGCATGAGGCTGTGATAATAGGTGAATTGAACTATGATTAAGCTTCAAAAGAACCATTTTCTTGTAGAGTTTTTATTGTAAAAGTAATAGCAAAATGCTCTTATTAGTGCTTTTCATATTTATCAGGTTACATAGAGTAGAAGAAGGCTATGGAGTGGTTTTGTATCATTTATGGAAGAAAAAGAAGCCAATCACACCAAAGTCGCCAAATGAACCATGTGAAATACACAAACGAGGCCTGGAGGTGAACTTTCGCGGTCCCGGCGTAACCGCGGCCGGACCGCGGCGAGCTGCTATATGAGATCCAGAGAGGCCTTTTGGCCGCGGTCCTAGCGTGGGCGCGGTAGGACCGTGGCAGGCGACGGGAAATTAAGGACTTATGTGCAAATTCCAGAATTCTTAGCCCAAAACCCTATTTAAATACTAGAACTCGCCCAAGGGAGGCATGTAACATTACTAGAGAGTACTTTGGCAAGAAAACAAGTGTGAGAGATCACCTAAAACACCATTATTTCTATTCTTCTTTATTTTCTTGCAATTCATGATTATGAATCTTTTAGTATTTGATTTCCCCATTATCATGAGTAGCTAAAAACCTTAATCTAAGGTTTTGGTGGAACTCGTTGTGGATGAACTTATTATGATATTAATATAGTTTTAATTAGTTGTTAATCTCTAGTTGTTCAACTACGTTCTTGTTGTAGTTGATTGAAGGGCCCTCAATTAGCTATGCCTATTCATTATGTATCTACTTGAGAGAGAGTGCATATTTAGGTAGTTGTTTGAAAAACATCACTCCCAGAGTATAGGCGAGAGTCATAACCGAGGGTTTAGAGGTTGGATTAGAGATAACGATACCTCGGGTGCAATCTAAAGTGAACTGTAATGAAATCTAGCTAGCGTAGCTTGAGAGAGTGCGTCTAGTAAATTATCATAATTACTTGAGAGAGAGTTATGATAGCTGGAGAGTTCATGATTGATAGAGGCAACTAAGTCATAGCTATAAGAAACATATAACTAAGGAAATCAACAACGGGGGAAACTAGAACCTTAGACCTTTACTTCTATTATTTACAACTGCTTGTTAGTTAATTCTTAGTTTATTATTCTTGTTTAGCTATAACAATATAAAAACACCACCAACTATTATTCATAGATTTTGAGAAAGCTGATTATAGAGAATTTAGTGATCTAACAACAACAGTTGATACATTAATTCCCTGTGGGATTCGACTCTGGGCATAATACCCCGGATTATATTTGCAATGCCCGCTTAGTCTTTTAATAGACACAGTTGAGCGTCATCAAATTTTGGCACCGTTGCCGGGGAATTAATGGTGTTATCAATTACAATTGAAAGAAGTACAAAATTCTTAGTGTAGTCAGTTTTCTCTATACTCAATTTTACATTGAACTTTTAATGTTTGTTGACTTGGTTGCACATGTGCATGCCTAGAAACTCATCGAGATCAGGTGAAGTATGAGAAGCATTATCGAATCCCGAGAAAGTTTTCAGGGCTCTGAATCGGGCCAATCGACAAAACAAACAACAACCAACAACCACACAATTTGAAACAATCATGGGTGATAACCAGGAAAATCCACCAGCACCAATAGCGCCAGTACCAAAGGCTGCGCTCTATGACTGGGCACAACCCACAGCTGAGAATTTATCCACAGCGATAGCAGTTCCACAGATACAGGCTGAGTCATTCCAGATCACAAATAACATGCTGCACTTGTTGCTGAATAAGGGACTATTTTCGGGGTCACAAGTTGAAGATCCTCAGCAGCATTTGAAGAATTTCTTATCTATCTGCAAAACCCAAAGGCAACCCAATGTAACTCTGGAAGCAATCAAATTGCTATTGTTTCCATTCTCAGTGACAGGAGCTGCCCAAACTTGGCTGAATTTACTCCCCATAAATTCTATAGCAACGTGGGATGAACTAGTCAAGCAATTCCACAACAAGTTCCATCCACCCAACAAGACTGCTCAACAAATTGATGAGATTTTGAGTTTTAAACAAAGACCGATGGAAACTTTGCATGAAACATGGGAGCATTTTAAAGGGATGTTGGTCATATGTCTATACCATGGTGTTCCAGATCTAATATTTGGGCAACGGTTCTACATGGGATTTTCAGATAGTGTAAAGAACATGGTTGATGCTTCAGCTAGTGGGGCATTCTTGAGCAAAACATGGAGAGAGGGCCAGAGTCTGCTTGACAAGATGACACAGAATTCGGGCTGGGTAACCAGAGGTGCACCCATCACTCCAGTGGTACACTCAGTGCCTTTAGATCTATCCAATTCTATGGCGGAAAACATGGCCACATTATTGACACAGATGAGCATACTCACCAAGAGGGTGGAAGGGTCAGGGCAGAAACAGCAGGTACATATTGTTGATACTACCAATGGGGGCTTGTGTGCATCCTGCATTAGTTAGCCAGTTAGTAATAAGTGGAATGCAGAACACAATCATCATTACTACCCTGAAGACATGAACTATGTGTCTAATTATGGCGGACAGAGACAGGGTGGTCAGAATTGGGGTCAACAAAATCAGCAATATCTGCCACCACAGCCACAGTTCAACACTGGGAACATGGGAGGTATAAGACCCCCCAACAATATTGCACCTTACCCACTACCACAGGGATATAACAATCAGAATCATCAACAAGGGTATCACCCACCTCAGCAGCAACATGGTGGAAGGCAGGAAGATGGGTTTGCTAGACTTGAAGCAATGATGCAGCAGGTTATTGGTTCTAATGCTAAAATTAATGAAAGAGTCGATGCCCATGATGCAGCAATCAAAAATATCAAATACAGGTGGGCCAGATTTCGATGTCCCTGAACAATCGTCCTCAAGGGACACTATCTGCAGACACTCAGATAAATCCAAAAGATCAGGGACCGAAGAAGCTGATGGCAGTGAGTCTACGTAATGGCAGAGATCTGGATGAAGAGCAAGAATGGGCGCGAGAATCTAGACAGGCTGAGACACTCATACCAGTGCCCATCGAGCTGGATGAATCAACGGAACTGACAGAGGTAACAGTCCAGCCTGCTCAAGAAGAAAATTGCATTCAGAATGAGACTGAGAAAGAAGCTAAAAACGTCCAGGAGTCAGTAGTTGAGGTAGCAGCTAATAAAGATCAGTCCCAAGTGATTGGGAAGAAGATACCCCCTGCACCCTTCCCCTAGAGGTTGGCTAAGTACAAAAAGGAGGAGAAATACAAGAAGTTCTTTGACATGCTGAAGCAAATCCAGGTAAATATACCATTGATTGACGCTTTGAAGGAGATGCCTGTGTATGCAAAAATGATGAAGGACTTAATGTCCCGAAAGTTTGATTTTCAAGACTTGGCCACAGTTACGCTTAATCATACCTGTAGTGCAGTGGTAACTAGACCAATTACTGAAAAGCTGTCTGATCCAGAGAGCTTTACAATTCCATGCACTATTGGAAATTTTGCTTTTGTTAAGGCACTGTGTGATCTAGGGGCCAGCATCAATCTTATGCCCCTATCAATCTATAAGAGGTTGGGAATTGGAAGAGCTAGACCCAATCTATGTTCTTGCAGCTGGCTGGCAGGACGGTGAAAAGACCCTATGGAATCCTAGACGATGTGCTGATTCAGGTAGGGAAATTTGTCTTCCCTGCAGATTTTGTGATCCTAGATTGTAAGGTGGATGAAGAGATTCCCATCATTTTAGGAAGACCGTTACTGGCCACGGGAAGAGCTCTAATTGATTGTGAGACTGGGGAACTCAAGATGAGGCTGAACGATGAAGAAATAACATTCAATGTGCAGAAATCTATGAGGCGACCAAGTGAGTTCGCCAATTGCTCTCTTATTGATGCCGTGGATGTAATTGTAGAGACTGACGATGAAAGGCTGACTATTGAGGACCCTCTTGCTGCATGTCTAATGAATTTGAATGAGGTAAATGGAGAGGATCTGGCGGAATGGGTGTTGGCATTAGAGGGTAGAGGATTCTGGGATAGGACCCTAGAGTTTGAGCCATTGCACTTAGAAAATCGAGAAACTCCTCCAGCCAAGCCATCCATCGAAGAACCACCAAAGCTGGAATTGAAACCATTGCCCGCCCATCTCAGGTATGAATTTCTTGGACCTAACTCCACATTACCTGTTATTATCTCATCTATTTTATTAGATGTGCAGGCTCAACAACTATTACAGGCACTTAAGGAATGCAAGGCTGCCATTGGGTGGACCATGGCAGACATAAAGGGGATCAGCCCCGCCTACTGTATGCACAAAATTCTACTGGAAGAGGGACACAAACCTTCCAGGGAACACCAAAGAAGGCTGAACCCCAATATAAAGGAAGTGGTGAAGAAAGAAGTAATCAAGTGCTTAGATGCGGGAATCATTTTCCTAATCTCTGACAGCAGTTGGGTTAGCCCAGTTCAATGTGTTCCTAAAAAGGGTGGCATGGCGGTAGTCAAGAATGATAAGAATGAATTGATCTCTACAAGAACCGTCACGGGCTGGAGAATTTGCATGGACTATCGGAAGTTAAATCTAGCCACCCGGAAAGACCACTTCCCACTTCCCTTCATTGATCAGATGTTAGACATATTGGCAGGGAGGTCACATTTTTGTTTTCTGGATAGGTACTCCGGGTAAACCAAATTTCCATTGCACCAGAGGACAGAGAGAAAACCTCTTTCACTTGCCCGTATGGCATTTATGCCTTTCGAAGGATGCCCTTTGGCCTATGCAATGCACCCACCACATTCCAACGGTGCATGATGGCCATATTCACTGACATGGTATAGGATATAATAGAGGTGTTCATGGATGACTTCTCAGTGGTGGGGAACTCATTTGATAAGTGCCTGATAAATCTAACATGTGTGGTGAAACGGTGTATCGAGACTAATCTGGTTCTGAATTGGGAAAAGTGCAATTTTATGGTACAAGAAGGCATAGTTTTGGGACACCGGGTGTCAAGCAAAGAAATTGAGGTGGATCGTGCTAAGGTAGATATGATAGCAAAGCTACCCCATCAAACTTCAATAAAAGCAATCAGAAGCTTCCTCGGGCATGCCGGTTTCTATCGGCGATTCATAAAAGACTTCTCAAAGATCGCCAGGGTAGCATTCGAGGAGCTGAAAAAGAGGCTGGTCACAGCACCTATCATAGTTGCCCCCGACTGGGAGCAACCATTTGAACTCATGTGTGATGCTAGTGACTACACAGTGGGGGCAGTGCTGGGTCAACGAAAGGACAAGTTGATGCATCCAATATACTATGCTAGTAGAATGCTGAGTGGAGCCCAGCTAAATTACATTGTGACTGAGAAGGAGATGTTGGCCGTGGTGTTTGCCTTCGACAAGTTCTAATCATATCTGATTGGTTCCAAGGTAATTGTATATACTGACCATGCAGCTCTCACGTACTTAATTGAAAAGAAAGAGTCTAAGCCGCTCCTGATTTGTTGGGTGCTGCTGTTACAAGAATTTGACCTTGAAATTCATGACCGTAAGGGCACAGAAAATCAAGTCGTTGATCATCTATCATGACTTGAAGGATCTGAAAAAGCAATCGAGGTCGAAGAGATCATGGAAACTTTTCCAGACGAGCAGCTGCTCGCTAATAATCTTGAGGAAGTGCCATGGTATACAGATTTTGCTAATTACCTGGCCAGTGGTATAGTTCCTCATGACCTCTCATCTTCCTAAAGAAAGAAATTTTATCGTGATAGCCGCATGTATTATTGGGATGAGCCTTATCTGTTTAGAATATGTGTTGACAATATGATCCGGAGGTGTATCCCCAAGATAGAACAATCTTCTATTTTGCAGGCTTGTCATACATAGGCATACGGAGGACATTTTGGAGGAGTCAGGACAGTGGCGAAAGTGCTTGAGGCCGGATTCTTTTGGCCAACAGTGTTTAGAGACGCACACCTATGGGTAAAGGTCTGTAGTGAATGTCAGAGGACTAGGAACATTTCCCGTCGCCACGAGATGCCCATGAACCCGATTCAAGAGGCGGAAGTGTTTGATGTCTGGAGGATTGACTTCATGGGTCCTTTCGCCAGCTCCTTTGGAAATAAATACATACTGGTTGCTGTGGACTACGTGTCCAAGTGGGTAGAAGCTACTGCGTTACCCACTAATGATGCAAGAGTAGTGGTGGGATTCCTGAAGAAGAACATATTCACTCGATTTGGAACACCACGAGCCATTATCAGTGACGCAAGCACTCACTTCTGCAATAGAGCCTTCGAAAAGTTGCTTGCTAAGTATGACGTGCGCCACAAGGTGGCTACTCTGTATCACCCGCAAACTAGTGGACAGGTGAAAGTGTCCAACAGAGAAATCAAGAGTGTGTTGACCAAGACAGTGAACTGTGAGCACGTGATTTTTGCCCCAAGCAAATTATTCCGAAAAAATATATAAAAATGATTTTTGTGAGGAAACTTGTTGATAATTGTGTGGAAATACCAGTGTTTGTTTTTATTTTTGGAAAATAAAGCAAATAAAATTAAAACAAAATACATTTTTTTATTTATTAATTAGAAAATACCAAAAAATATAAGAAAATTACTCTTAATTCTAGAAAAATCAGAGAAAAAAATTAAAAAGAAAATACAAAAAGATAATAAATACAGGAGTAATACGAAAATACAGAAAATTAATAAATAAAATACATAATATAAAAACACAAGAAAAATACATAAAACAATACAAGAAATTACAAAATATAATACACAAATTGGGCAATATATTGGTCCAAATACACCAAACAGTCCAGGCCCAAAGATAAGGACCAATCCGGCCTGCCTATGCACAAAATCAAACGACGCCGTTTAAGGAAATTAAATCCGGACCGTTGATCAATTGATCAAACGGCCCAGGAATAACGGTTATATAACAAATAAAACGACGTCGTTAGTTTGAAACGATCAGGACCGTTCATCTAAATCATCTAACGGTTGAGGATGAAGGCCTTACTTAATCACACGACGTCGTGTGATGTCAAACAGATCCTGGCCCTTCATCTAGAATGATCTAACAGTTGAAATACACCATTACATTTTTAATATATCTATACACCCCCCGGTATATTTCAATACACAACAACCTTCAACCTTATAACTCCAAACCCTAGCCGCCCTCATCTTCCTTCTCCTCTCCACCGGAACCCTACCGGTGGTTCAGCCCGGTCATCTTCTACGTTCACCCTTCACACCCCTGAACCCATTCCTTCTCCTCTTTCACTCCATCACCTTAGTTTAGGTCAAAAATCCTTCCTGTGCTTCAAATCTATAGAAACAGTCCGCCAGAACCCTAGCCGACGACCACCACTTTTGAACCAGTGTTCATCTTTAACACCATAGAACCGTCTCTTCATCCTCTTTAACCCTACCTAGTTAGTTTTCCTCGAATAAGCCTCAAACCCTTCGAATATTAAAAAACATGTCACCGGAACTTCACTTCTGCGGATACTCTTAACCCCAAAACTAACCCATCAAACCCCTAGTCTCCTACCAAGATCTTTATCTCAAAAAAGAAGACTCAAAGAGTCTGTTTGAAAGTCCAACAGTCAAGAAAAAGGCTTATGGACTCCTGATGCCGGAAAATCAAGAACAAGAAAGAAAAATGAAGAAAAGAAGAAAAAAGATAGAAAGAAAAGGAAAAGGAAAAATACACGAAAAGCTAAGTACCCAAAACCCTAGTTTTCTACTTGTGCTTCTGTTTCTCGACTTCTTCTACTCCTTCTATTTCTGAGCTTTCCTGAGTGTAATATGAAGTCTGTTACATGCTCAAATCCCTTCTGTTTTTGTTTGTACATGAAATCAACTGTGGGTTCACATGCTATATGTTCTCTTTTCTGATTAAGTCACTAATTAAAATCACATGCTTTGTAGCCACTTAGGGTGCTTACTTGATAGATCTAATTCTTGATTGAATGTTCTTTTAATGGATTCAACTTATATTCAATTTGTTCCTCTGAGTCCTATTAATCGAAGTATTTAATCATAATATGGCTATATTTGTATGACTGCCTGATGCTGGTTATCATTGCAATGTAATTTTGATTTTTGACTTTTCTGAATCTTTGATTAATTAAGGGATCAATTGGGTAATTGGTCGTAATTAGGGCTATGTCTGTAAAATTGAATGAATATTGGTTATTTCTGCAACTTAGACTTTATTAATTAGTCTTAAGTTGCCTATGATTGAAAGACTGCTTAGTTGTGGTTGTTTGTTAAATCCAGTTCTGACTTCGACCTCTCAAAGTCTAATTGACCTAAAGGTTGGTCGGGTAAATAGGAATAAAATACAGGGGTAAAAGAGGAAGGGATAAATTGTATTCTGAAAATAATTTGAAAGGGTTAGGGGTATAAAAGGCAAAGCTGCCTGGTTCTTATGCAATTAATTGAAC
>MU784808.1:0-83562 GCA_026770625.1 Nicotiana glauca
GACCAAGTTCCGCTTCTGCGGAACTTCACCACCCAAGCCAAATTCGCTTCTGCGCTCCTTCATCCGCTTCTGCGGAACCGCTTCTGCGGAACCGCTTCTGCGGTCCATTTCCGCAGAAGCGGAAATACCAGCTGACAGCAAAACACACCTGAAGCCAAATTCAAAAACTTGTCGTGTTAACACCCGTTATCACCCCGAGGCCCCCGGGACCTCAACGAAAAGCGCAGACATGATCTAATACCTTATTCAAACTTGCTCGAACCTTCGAAACACTATCTTTAACATAAAAAATCATCAAATTTCACCAAATCAAAGCTTAAGTTTCTTAAAAACTTCCGAAATGCACTTTCGATCAAAAACCCGACCAAACGATGTCCGAATGACCTGAAAATTTGCAGACATATCCAAAATCACCTAACGAAGCTACTGCAACTCTCGGAATTCCATTCCGANGCCTTCTAACTATATGGTCAACTTTCGGTTGACTTTTCCAAAACAAGCTTCATTCTAAGAGGCTAAGTGCCTCATTTCCAACTAAAACCAACTCAATTCTATCCGATTCATTCAAATACTGATATTGAAGCATAGAACAACATAATATAGGGAAAATGGGGCGGGTCGTCACATAGTGTGTACGCAGGCCTTATCCCTACCTTGTGTAGATAGAGGGGTTGTTTTCAATAGGCTCAGGAAAAGTTTAGTCACAACATAGTTGAAAAGAAGTTCAGTAACGGGGAAGCCATGAAAAAAGAAGCAATAACTAGAAGCATTAACAACAACATGGTAATAAGATAACCGAAGCAAAAGAGACAAACAATAGTAATAGAGATCTAAGTGTATGAAAATCCGCAAATAATGATGATAATACAGGTATGAAAAAGGAAAAGCTCGACTATCTGATAACCTTCTACTCTAATACTCGACCTCCTTAGTCTCCTATGAAGAGTCATGTCCTCAGTAAGCTATAGATGTGACATGTCCTGCCTTATCAGTCTCTCCCATGCTTCTTTGGTCTACCTCTACCTCTTCTTAGACGCTTCATAGACAATCCCTCACACCTTCTCACTGGGAAATCTGGGCACCTCCTCCTCACATGCCCTGAACCATCTCACCCTTACTTCCCGCATCTTGTCCACCACGGGGGCCACTTCATTTTGTCTCGAATATCCTCAGTCCTGTTCTTTATCTCTCCAAGTATGCCCATACATCCATCTCAACATTCTCATTTTTGCTACTTTCAACTTCTGGATATGCGAGTTCTTGATTGGCCAACACTCTGCCCCATACAACATGGCCGGCCTAACAACCGCTTTATAGAACTTACCTCTAAGTCTTGGTAGCACATTCTTATCGCACAAGACGCCGGATACGAGCCTCCAATTCATCCACCCCGCTCCAATACGATGTGTGACATTCTCGTCAATCTCCCCATTACCTTGGATTATTGACCCAAGATACTTGAAACTTCCTTTCTTGGGGATGACTTGTGTATCAAGCGTCACTTCTACTTCAGCTTCATGAGTCACATCACCGAACTTGCACTCCAAGTATTGATTTTCTTTTTTCTTAAAAAAAGAAAAACAAAACGATGAGAATATTTCTGTAGAAATTGAAAATTCTGACGAAACTTATTCTTTCAGTCCCAATTTATACGACAGTCTTTTCATTTTGAGATGTCCTAAATCGGGTTGACACGATTTTATTTCAAATTCATTAATCTATTCAAATTTTATATTTTTGTTGAGATTTTTCTCCTTCAAACTAAACTTTAACCATTACTTTAGTATTTTCTTCCATTATTGCTAAATTTAGTACATAAATCAAATTAATATCTTAAACTTTGTGTCCAGTCAAAACTAGGATGGACAACGTATTTTTATTAGGCTGAAAAAGGCTGTCCAAGAATCTTATATTCTAATTATTCTTCGGATGTTTTCCTGTGCCATTATGAAGAGGAATTAATTCTTCTGACTGATATGAGGATGTTTTTTTGCAGCTGCAGCTGCAGGTAGAGCTTTGGAAGGAGAAATGTTGACAGTCACCTTGTCCCAACCAAAGAATGGGAATGCACGGCATCTAAGAGTGGTATCAGTTTTGCCATTGCGGACAGGTTTTCAGCCTGTGATTGAGACCTTAAGGGAATTATATCGAGCACAAGGTGGTTCGTAGCTATTGTATTGAGGTGTTTGTGTATGAAATTTTTCTTGAGCAGTCTTAATGTTTGTGTACAGATGAATGCATCTTTTGTTAAGCATTAGCTTTTCTCCTTTAACCACATGTTTGGGCTTGGCAGATCATGGGTCACGTCTCTTCAGAAAATATACGCTTTAAATGAATGTGAAGTCAATCTTGAGAGCAGCCCAAAATTTGTTTAGCGAGCCATCTAACTGCCCCTTGCTATATGTGCTATTCAATTATTCAAAGAGAGGATATCTGGATTAAAAAATAACAATCTTGATGTAACTAAACTAGTTTAAATAGGAAATGCAGGCGATAAGTATATTATCTTTCAAGCTAGGGAATTTTCTTTAAGTTGGGTATAATGTCGATAAACGTCTGTATCTGAGCCTGACAGATAGGGCCCTGGATCAGCCATGTATTCATCTTGGTCGTAATTTAATTTAAAACACAGCAGGTGCAGGGAACAAGCACATAGTTTTTTTTAAACTAGTCCAAATATCTGATTGTAGAATTTCCTTTTAAGTTGGTATTTCAAATACAGCTTATACCAGAGCCCAAGGGGTTAGGGCATTGGATCAGCTGTGTATTCGTTTTTGCGATCAGCTACGTGTTAATATAGGTTATCAAGAGAAACTATATAAAGTTATAGATCTAGCCTTAGTTGCTCCGACACTTCAGTTTAGGTGCTGCACCCGTGTCGACACGACACTAGTATGGGTGTGGGTATGGGATCCGTACGGGATTTGGTCAAACACTTTTGGGTACTTTGACCATAACAGTCGGAAAAATTTAATACAAGATACAATTTGATTCCCGAAATCAGAACCAAAACTAGGATAAATTTGAAGAAAATAACATACCGTATCTACGACATCAATCCTTTACTTATTTACAACTTGAGAATAAAAAAGAAATTCACACTTTACAAGCTATACGTAAGTATTCCACTAAATTTCTTACAAATTTAGAGATATTTATATATTTTTAATTTTTTTAATTAATTTTAGCCGATCCCTGCGCACCCGTATCCATACTAGGATCCGTATCCCCGAATTTTAGAATTTACATCTTGAAGGATCCTACACTAGATACGCACCCGTGTCGGACACCCGCACCCATGTCCGTGCAACTTAGGATCTAGCTGTGACAATTAATGTGTTGTGCTCGTACTGCTTGAGCTTCACAAACAAGAGGGGAAAAAAGGATGAAACTTTTGCGAGTGTTGAGCAATATTTCAGGGTTTGAAGTGTTCGTACATGATGAGGTTTGGGGGGAAAATATCCATTTATTGGTTTCTCTGAAAACGTTGGTTAAAAATCATATAATTGTTGGGGCAAAGGAAATACTGAAACAATCAGTTCTTGATCTTGGTTAAGCTAGAAAATAGATTAGTTATATTGGTCTAAGTATTCTGTACAACCTGTCTATTGGAAACAGCCTCTCTACCCCGTAGGGTAGGGGTAAGATCTGCGTGCACACTACCCTCCCTACACTCCACTTGTGGGATTATACTGGGTTGTAATTGTTGTTGTTTGTCTTCTGTTTAACCTCCTTCCACATGAGGAAATTGCAAAAGAATATTGAAGATTGATAATGAATTAGAATTGTTGAGATGTTTTCTCAGTTCTTGTTGAATTTGCCTGTGTATGCCCTTTTCTTACTCCAAGAAAATTGTTCGAGTACCGTGCCCCCAATTAGCCTTTTATGAAAAAGGCTAAAAACTATATCCAAATGCTTGGCAGATCTTAGATGCAAAAGGTTATCAAGGTAGGGGGATAACAAATCTCAAGAGCAAACAGTGTGCTTCACTATATGTTATAATGCTTAATCCAATCTTAGAAGAATATATTCACCTCAAAGATAATAACATTTCATTGACAGATTTCAGGGCAACCTGAAAAGGTGAAATGTATCTACATGATTTTCTATGTTTTGATGGAATTATAAAGCTGGAAAAATGTTAATCTGTTTCAGTTAAGTGTGGTTCTCAAATTGATGCTTCACATGTGAGCAAGATGATCTTCTCAGGACAATTTGCCTCGAGTAGTCCACCTCTGGAGCATTTCCAGTGCTGCCTTAGGTTGGTCCATTGGCACCATATGGCCTGCATCATGGACCTTGAGGAAAGTCAGAGGTCCATAGCTCTTTTGAATTCCTTTCTCCTCACCATCTACTGTGAAAGAAACAGATGGTGCAGCCACAAAGTCATTCTGCCCAGACCATTTCACCGCATGCACCCAATTTGAGTTCCCTGTCCATGTCAAGAAACAATAGTTTAGTCGTTAACTCAAACCTTTTAGATTATTATATGAATTCTATTTCTGTCACAGGTGAGTGAAGCTTACCAAGCCAGTTGCAGATAAGGTCATACTCTCCAGCATAAATGAGTAGATTGATACCATCCTCAAGAAGTGAAGGAATACCTACTTCAAGGTTCTTCATCCAGTCCGTCTCCATCGCCTGATAAACTGTAGAACTACATGAAACAAAGTCAATGCTGTTGGGAACACCAAGGGCTTGCTTAACTTGGTCGTCGTTGAGGTAAGTTTCCATTCCCGAGAAGTCATAGCAGAGGTTCCCCTCACATTTCTTGCGGATATCATAGTACTGCAGGTAAAAGATCAGATATCCATTTCATGGTTAGAAATGAAATGTGCTTGTTGTCTCATTGAAAACCGAAAACTGAGTAAAAGAAGTTCTGCATTCTTACATTTTTATCGCCCACAACGTCCATTATACTACTGAAGATGTTTGTGCAACGACCAAATGCGTCCAAGCAAGCATCATCACTACCACTTCCTACCAATATATTCACCAAACATGTAAAGAATATTTTCTATTGCATTGAACGACAGTATCTTTCTTTTACTTTTGTGAATTTAACTTCGATACACTGATAGTTCAACATAAAATGGGTAAGTGGGTAAGGAGTTACCGCAAAGCCTAATTTCTTGTTGACACTGTGGATATAATTGATTTATGGCGTCGTAATCGGTTTGATTGATCAATTTCATGTCCAAAGCATAGTCAGTGTAGGCTTTGTACTGGATTTCTGGGTTGGTGAGTCCATTACCGATGGCAAATCCCTGATCAAAATAGGCATATAAATAGGTCCAACCAAAGCAAGTTGAAAATACTTTAAAATGATAGAGAAAAAAGGTACCTTGAGGTTTATGTTAATTCCTTCTTTATTTTTGTTTCCTTGGTTAACACGAGAAGCAAATGCAGGAATATAATGTCCAGCATATGATTCTCCAGTAATGTAGAAATCATTATTTACATAATCAGGATGCGCCTTGAAGAATTCCTATTCTCAAATACATCGTATATTTCAAATTAGTATTAATAAAAAATATGGATTCTGAGAGTAAAAAATAAATAGAAATTTGGAGCAAACCTGTAAGAAGTCATAAAGGTCATTGCTCACACCCGTCTCGTTGTGACGAATGTCACTATCATCAGTACTATAACTAAAACCAGTTCCCGTTGGTTGATCAACGTATATAAGGTTTGAGACCTGTTGATTCACATTAGTTAATGTGAGTATTATTTTTATTCTTAACTACTTACAAGTCAATAAGCGTTAAACTACTTTTGAATTCAAAAAAAAAACTACTATAAGTCACAACTAATGAGGAGGAAAACGTCAAAGAAGATTAGTTAGTTGGTAAAAAGAGACTTTGCATGAACTTTATTAATACTACCATTTTCTCTTTATCGTATGCAAAATATGTAACCCAACTTTTGTTGAAATGAATTGGTTTATTAAGTAAAGAAATATACAAAATATTTAAAGAAAAAAAAAAGGAATAAAACAAGAACCTTGTCCCAGCCGAAATCATTCCAGACAAGAGACATGTTGTCAGATAATTTAAAAGGTCCATTTTCATAAAACAAAGCCAATTCACTGCTACATCCTGGCCCTCCTGTTAACCATATCACTACTGGATCATTCTTGTTGCTCCTCGATTCAAAGAAAAAATAGAACATCCTACAACAAAACAAAACATTTGCATTAATAATTAAATACAATAAAACAAAAAGAAACTCAACAATAAAAGACAAAGCATCCCGCATGGTCCGGAGAAGGGCCGCAAACTTAGGGGTATAATGTAAACAACCTACCCTAATATAAGCATTAGTGACTGCTTTCACTTTTTGAACCCATGACTTATAGGTCATACGAAATTTTTTTTACCGTTGCCCTAGGTTTTCCTTAAAAAAACTCAATAATGGCAGTGAAATATAATCATAATATAAAAGCAATACCTTGCAGCTTTAGTATGTAGAAGACGAAAATAACCAGCATGATGACCTAAATCTTGGACAGTTGCACCAGAATCACCGAGATAAGGTAAATTCAATTTCTTTTCAAATAATCTCTCTTCATTGGCTAGTGCAATATTATCCTTTGAAGAAATAATATTAATATCATGTTTAGGAAACAAGTTAAGTTGTCTAATGAATATTTCAGCCATTGTTACTGGGAATTTTTTCTGGCTTATTATAGGCTTATGAAAAGGCAAGAAAGACTTTGATGATAATGAAAGAGCAATATGAGAGAAAGAAACAAGAAATAAAGCAAGAAAGGGAATTAGAGAGAAAGAAGAAGCCATTTTTTTTTGTACCAAAGACTTTGAATGAAGAAAATTTGAGTTGTAGAGAGAGTGTTGAAGTTTATTTATAAGGAGGGAATATGAGTGTGAAATGAATTATTATACTCTGTGTGTGTGTGAAAGTGAAAGATGGAGGAAAGTGGGGGAAGAAACATGGGATTTAACGGTTTGTTTACGATGCTACTAATTTGGACAATTATTAATTTTGGGGGAAAAAATAGTTGCATGAAATGGGAAATGATATATATTCTCCAATCTCCATTCACATCTTTTTACTTCTTTTTTGGTTTTATCTATTTTTCTTTACTTATTATATTACAGCCGGCTCGATATTAATTATGCATTTTCTGTAATTAATTAATTTCACATTTTGGTTTATCATTTTTTAAAGGAAAAGCGAATTGATTCCAAACAATTAGCATTATTCTACGGGTTCGAGCCGTGGAAGCATGCAGGAGCGAAACTATGTTGACCCAAGGGTGGTCAACTGACGACCCTTTGCCGAAAAATTATACTACATATAAGGTAAATTATAGTGTTTGTTATTGATTAAAAATAGACTGAATACCCTTGCATAGCCCACTGGCAAAGTGTGTTCAAAATTTAAACACTCTTATTGAATTTTCTGGCGTCGCCACTGGAAGCATCCACTAATACTTGCATTAAGGTATGCTGTCTACATCACACCCCTTGGAGTACAGTCCTTCCTGGAACCTTGGGTGAATGCAGAATATTTTGTGCACTAACTTGCCTTTTATTTTTTTATTTTTAATAAGCATTATTTTTAAAGTAAATATTTCGGCAGCATTTCATTTTCTTTACAATGCTGCTACTTTGGACAACTCAAGTTAACTACTTAATGAAATGTTAAACTTGTTTAATGAAATATATAGTCCACTTAACCTAAAAGTCAATGAGCAAAAGGAGTTGTAGTTGGAATTTTCTGAAAGCTTAAAAAATAGGCCAAAATTATCATTGCATTAAAACTATCTTACGAGAGATCGATTATATTTGTGAAGAAAAAATTATCCTTAATTGGAGGGAGTTTCTTAATTAGCATTAAATATATGGAGGTACAAAAATTGAAATATTACAAATTTCCTTTCAAGAATAAAAGAAACAATTTAATACAATCTTATAAGAAGTGAAATCTATGTCTCCCTTCCTTCCTTTATTATATCTTTCTTTTGAACTTCTTCGTCCCATTTTGTTTTATTAGATTTTACTTTCTTTTAGTTTTGAAATTTTGACTATATATTTTAGTTTTTCCCCTTTAAGGTGTTACTTGTACTATCTCAATCATAAAAGAAGTTTTACAAGAATATTATAAATGGATTTAGCGATAATTAAGGATGTTAAATGACACTATACAAATGGATATAGAATTAGAAACTTTGAATACTGAAGGGCGGTGTGTTCACAATTTCTTAAGTGAAAGCTGTCAAATCCCACTAATTGTGAAATTATTATAATTGGGGAAATTGATACTATAATTAACCATTAAGTATGTGGCTTTAGTGAATCCAATATACTTACGCAATTATATCGTCAATTGAATGCATTTAATTAATCGAATCTGTTAAGCGTAGCCGTCGATCAATTTTCTAAGGTGAAAAGAAAAAGAAAAGAAAAGGCAAGCTGAAACTTGAAATAAAAAGAACACATTGAGGTTGAAATCTCAGAACGACAAGCAGAAAATATATATTTATATATGAAATCCTATTTCTTCTTTTATTATTTTTTAATTTTAAGGATATAATTCGAGTGTGTACTTAATATATATCCGTATAAGGGTGGAGTTAGTGAAAAGATTATAGGTTCATGACGTGAATCCAGTAATTTTTGTCTAGACTAAAAAATATACTATAAGAATATTTAGTCTAGAACTCAGTTTTATTCGTTCGATTATCGTTATATAGGAGTGTCAATGAATCTTTAAAAATCGATTAAACGGACCCGAACCATACCATACCGTACCAAACTAATTTTTATGGTTCTTTTAACAAAATTGTAAGTTTTTATATAAATTTATACCCGTATATAAGGTAAGTTTTTAATTTTATAAAAGTAAACCGAAAAATACCGAATCGTAACAAATAAATTTATATATGAAAGTATATTTTATATACTAAGTTTGAAGCTAACAAAGCATTAAGTGTTTTTTAGGCCTTGGGATTATGGAAATAGCAAGTGACCAAGTAATTATACCCAAAGTCCCAACTTTCAAACCTATTCTACTACTCATATTGAAACTAAATTACTTTTAATATCTAGAATAGCAAGCCAGTAGGCATTTTAGGGATCTTAAGTAGCA
Source organism: Nicotiana glauca (assembly GCA_026770625.1). Lineage (NCBI taxonomy): Eukaryota > Viridiplantae > Streptophyta > Magnoliopsida > Solanales > Solanaceae > Nicotiana > Nicotiana glauca. The sequence continues at coordinate 9,112 of MU784808.1, forward strand.
AGTCATAGGTATTAGATATCTTTTCTCTGCGTATGATGTAAAATTTTCTTGTTAGATATTACTCTCTCCGGTCCAAAATATGTAATTTTTTGGCCTTTTTTTCGTCCAAAATAAGTGATTTTTTCAGATTTCAAGAATGAATTAATTATTTTTTTCCTACATTGCCCTTGAAGTAAATAGTGTTGGAGTATGTGTTAGGAGTATTTATGTGAAGAGATAGCAAATGTTAATATGATCAATTTCATTGCTAATTAATGCTAAAAGATGGATTTCTTAATCTGTATGAAAGCAACTAAAAAATTACTTATTTTGAACCGGAGGGAGTAATCATCTATAAATTCTATTCTTGAGTCACAACTTAATTAGTATCTTTCCACTCATATAATTTATATATCTCTTATCTTTGCTTATTTTATTTTACGCTACCATAGAATAGTGGGATGAATCTCTGTTCTGAATATCTTCCATGTTACTTTGATTCATCACTTTTAAAATAGTAAAAATTGTCTAGAAAGTTTTGTCAAAATCATATGCAATTATGGATTTATTGCATTTTGACTTTGACTAGCGACTCTTACATGATTTTTTTTAAAATAACGAAAAATTAATCAAACTGTAACGATACCGAAAAATAACTGAAATGATTGGGACGGTTTTAAAAGTCTAATTTTAGTTATACAAAATAAAATAATTGACCGAACCGAACCGAACTATTAACAACCCTATCATTATATATTAACCTGATATCATTATAAGAACTCATAGACTTAAAATTCTGGAACCGCGTATAAAGAAATTTTGACGCTTAAGTATGTGGATGTAAAGGACTATTAATTTCCTAGACATTGGGATCCAGCATTTGAAACATTCTTATTTCTCTTAAGAGGAACGTGGCCCTTAAAAAACGTATACGCAAGGACTAATGTCCCTTAAAGCAATGAGGAATTAAGCCTATTCTTGATCAAAGAAATAAACACTTTATTTAATTTGGAAACTTAATTATTATGCCAGCTAATGTTTTACGTAATATATTTATATACTGTTTATTCTTTATAAAATGCTTATCTGTACTCTACATTCTAATTACTTTTAAGAAAACTTGCTATATTTTCTATCGACAGAGGTATTGAATAATTCTGTCCATCAAAGGGAAAGAAATTAGCTAATATGTTTGCTTCTATTGGAATTTAGACTTTGGTTTCTCAAGTTCATTTCAATTCATTTACTAATTACACTAGATCACACCTGTTGATTACTGCATTTTTTGTTTTCATTTCTTTCTTGTGCTTTCAAGTCAATTACCTATCTTTAATGATAGTTGATACCAACTGGAGAACTGACTTGACTTTACGAAATGTAGACCATCAGCTTAAATTTCTAAATCGATTAACTAAAAAATAAAACGGTTTCTAGTGTATAGGGTCAAACGAATTATGATTGAACAAGTCTAAACAAGTCAATAATTGATCCATTATTGTGTCAAATACTACGTCTCTGTCACTTGTAGGATCAACACACTTACTATTGCCTCCACCACCACCAGAGGCTGTGGTGGTGTTGCGGAATTGCGATTCCTTTATCTTTAATAAACGCTTTCTCTTTTAATAAGTCTTATACGACATAAACCTAAATTAGATACTCCGGTAATTTAAATACTAGATGATTAAAATAATTAATTGCCCGACCACTCTTACCACCACCCCTTGTTAGTGAATAAAGAGAACAAAAATAAGTTGGACCTAAAAATTAATTTTTTTGTGCGATGGTGAATTCCATACACGATTAGTTTCCTCAAAAAATCAAAAATTTAAAAATATCTTCTCTCTCTCTTTTTTCTTCCTAATATGCAATTTATCAACTTTCATATCCTAATTTCAACTTGTTAGTTTTTAGATAATTACTTCTTAATCGGATTTCCGCTAATGCAAGAGCAGGTAGAAAGCCATAAAACTTTTCAACGCTATAATAATATTTTTTTTTTAATACTAATGAGACAATATATATTTCACTATTACAACTTATATTTAATAATTATATATATGGTGTTTGTGTTGATACTGGTTTTGAATTGTTGTGACGTCAAAGATTCTCTTTTTGGTGCCTTTGATCTTTGTGTAAAGCACTAGTAATGCGAGATCAGATAGAAACAGCTGCATAATAATATTTGAGGGAGTATGTGGGTGAAATTATAGTTGAATATGTATGTTAGTGAACAAAGGATAAAGTAGGCAATATATACATAGGAAAATGGCATTTTCACTGTGGAATGTCAATGTGGTCCACCCAGAAAAAAAGGAAAAGAAAATTGATGTTGACGTGACGCCCACGACCGAGGGTAAATCGATGAGGACGCTCAAAGAGAGGAACGATAGGTTTCTAGATTGACAAACTTTTAAAGCAAATTTCACGTCAGAATAAAAGAAAAATAATTTTTTTTATAAGACATAACACAAGTTCACCTCCCGAACATAACAAATATGTGATGTCTATTGTTCAAAAAGGACTACACGTCATAAGCTTGGACTGTGACAATTAATTCAAGGACAAGGAAAGAAGTTGCAACTTGAAGCATGTATGTTTTTACTTGGATTAAGCTTATATTGACTCCATGGAGGCAAAAAGGGAAAAGAACATAGATTATTGTTTTATCATTGATCAGTAACAAATTTATTATATTAATTATTTCATTTCATGTTATGTGACATTTTTTACTTTTAGTCTGTTTTAGAAAAAATAACTCCTTTCTATATTAAAAAATATTTAATTTTAAATCTGTTTATATACCTTTAATTTCATGATTTTATAACCACAAATATTAAGGAATTTAAGATCACAAATTTCAAAAAAAATTTATTTTTTTTATTTTTTAAATTTATGTCCAGATAAAATTAGAAGGTTCACATAATATGAAACGGAGGGAATACTTTATTTATGAAAGTTATATTTTATCATCTCATAAGATTATTGGTTTATGACTATGATTGAACATGTGAAATTGTCTTGAGTTGATTGGAACATGTTAGAAGTGAGTTGTTTGAGTTTGGAGTTGATTGGATTGGTCTGAAACAAGGAAGAAGAAACTATAACTTTTTGCATGTATTATACGTATTATATATATATATATATATATATATATATATATATATATATATGGCGTGTACTGAAGCCTTGTTTCTTGGGATAAAAATCACTTGGATACAATTTGATGGTTGAACTTCAACAAATTACCCTTATTTGACTTGCATAATTAGATTGTTGATAATGTGAATATACTTATTTTATATAAAGAATATTTCTGCGACAGGATTTATGGACGGCTTAACCATTTCTCACCTAGAAGGCAAGACTTACACTCTTGGTTTTGTAAATTGAAGAATTTTTTCCTTTGTCAAAAAAAGTAAAGGAAGGTAAGTAGGAAAACTAACTAATGAAGCAATAACTAAATAAAAGAAAATGGTGTTTGAGAAAAACCTTATCCAAAGTTCTGTAGCAAGAAAGCTGATGTTTACAGATTCAATTTATAACTATGGTATTCGTGTATTTTAGGGATTATGTATACCTCCCACCAACACTATTAAATTCACAATATTTACCATACTGAAGCTATAGTTTACATAAAATTAAACAAGTGTACTTCAGATCGTAATTTCATATGAGGGAAATGATAAGGTAATAGTAGTACCAAGCCAACTACAATATTAGGTAATATTATTACCAAAAGTTTTCATGACTTGTAACAAGTACTCCTCCCCCTCCCCCCCCCAAAAAAAAAATAATCTCCAAAGAAGATCATATGTATTATACGTAGTGTCACGGGCTCGTTTTATGTCTCACAAAAACAGCCCGCGCGGCAGCCAAGACTCGCCTTGACTTCAGCCTGCTCCAACACTCGGCCAAAATTTCAGCAACTTTGGACTTTAATTAATTTTGCAGCGTTTCAACGTAGTAAGCTTAGAATGAACTTAGGCAACGAAAATATAGTGAAGGGACAGAATTTAAACATGAACAAAAGACACAAGTTTACAGGAAACTCTTTTCCCAACTTTGTATTTAACTCGAGCATACAAAGAAACTCAAACTCCGAAGTACATCCGTGTACAAAAATGAAGATCACTCTTGACCCTCACAAGACTACTCTTAGCCTTAGTGTTTTCACTCTTGAAAACTAGACTTAGGACTCTTCCTAAATCAGAAACATGCACTCTTACACGTTTTTCTCCTTATGCCATAAAGGAAATAGGTGCTGTCCATTTATAATACATGAACCAGCCCCATGTTTACAATAGTTGCCCCATTTTAGGCCACAACACTTGCCCACTAGCCCACTACTTTACTTTAGTGTAGTTGACACCCCCAACTACTAGGATCATGTAAATCATGCTATAAAATAGTGGGATCATGGCCCCAAAAACGTAGCTAACTCCTGCCAGCTTTTTAGACAAACATAACTGCTGCCCATGTGCACAGCATGTGCCATAACCGCCCTTTGACTTGGTCCATTCTCATGTTGCTGCCCAATTTCGTGCCTTGGCTTGGACCAGCTCCAATGCCATTGTATTCCAGCTGCATTGTGCCTTAATTTGTCTTGCCATTGCCCACGAACTTGGCCCGTTTGCCGCAACTCGAACCCATGCCAAATCTGCCCGCACACTGCCTTCCCGTTGCACATTTGCTTGCCTTTGCCTATCCGTTTTTGCCTTGCCTTGGCATCACTGCCTCATGCCTTGATGCCTATGCCATAATCAAGTGTCACCCTTAGCCCGCAACTCATTGTCAAGCCCTTGCCAAGCTGCCTCGCATCCGTTCAAAGCCTTAGCCATCGCTTGCCCGTTTTCCCTTTTTGACTTTGGTGCTGCTCGCGCACCGCTCTTTGCAACACTCTTGCTGCCTCATGACAACACTCTTGTTGTCAAGTCGAGCTCAATTGGCGGAGGTCTAACAAACCACCCACACTCTTTGAAACTCGACGTCCTCGTCGAGGTCAACTCAATTTATGAGTCCCAAGGGGTTGACAAGCAATGCCCCTTGACCTCCTCTCTCTTCGGCTACAATTGCATTGACACCAACAGCTTTATTATCACTGTTTGACGCCTCCAAAGCAGCCCTCTTCTCCGCGGCAGTCAAAGCATTTAACACTGCCTTGTTTGGACAGTCCCTCGCTCGATGTGGTCCATCACAAAGGAAACAACCACTGAATTTGCTGCCCTTCTCCTTGCTCTTTGAAGTTCCAGCTTCTTGCTTTCCCTTCCCTCTATCTTCATGTGCATTGCCACTTTCACATTTCTTCCACTCCTTTGCCTTGTCCTTCTTTCCGTCGTTGGACTTTGAAGCAGAATTCTCCTCATTAATATGAAAATCGCCCAATGCATCCGCAGCAGCTACAGCACTTGCGAGGTTTTGAATATTCTGCCTTCGCAACTCAAGTTGTGCCCACTGTTGCAGCCCGCTCATGAAGTTGTGCAACTTGTCTTCTTCCGACATGTTGCTGATGCTAAGCATCAACGATGTGAACTCCTTCACATAAGCTCGAACTGATCCGGTATGTTTCAACTTTTTCAGTTTGTCCCTAGCAATCCAAGATGTATTACTAGGAAGGAACTGATCCTTCAATTCCTTTTTAAGCCGCTCCCACGACTCAATCTTTGGTCTACCAAGACTTTCATCTTCAGCCACACGAGTGCGCCACCATAACTTAGCATCATCACTCAAATACATGCTAGTCAAGGTTACTTTCTCCTTTTCGTCTTGCACACGAATAGCATGAAAGTACTGCTCCATATCCCAAAGAAAATTCTCCAATTCACGTGCACTCCTTGCACCTCCGAATGTCTTTGGTTCAGGTATTCTCACTTTGAGACGTTCAGCACCACGTTGAGGAGCATCCTCGCCCACAGCACGTCGTAGTATCACCGCCTCGGCCTTCAGATCTGTATTTTCACGACTAAGCCTTGTCATTTCTGCCTCAAGAAATGCAATTCTAGTCACAAGAGACTGAAGTTCTTCCCCTTCAGCAACATTTCCCACCAATGCTTCCAATTTCGTTAGCCTTTCCCGTAGTTCATTGTTACCACCAGCCATGTTCTCGAACAAGACCACGAAATCTGCCACTGCACGTCGTGTCTCCACCACGAACCAGCGTCGCTCTGATACCAGTTGTCACGGGCTCGTTTTATGTCTCACAAAAACAGCCCGCGCGGCAGCCAAGACTCGCCTTGACTTCAGCCTGCTCCAACACTCGGCCAAAATTTCAGCAACTTTGGACTTAGATTAATTTTGCAGCGTTTCAACGTAGTAAGCTTAGAATGAACTTAGGCAACGAAAATATAGTGAAGGGACAGAATTTAAATATGAACGAAAGACACAAGTTTACAGGAAACTCTTTTCCCAACTTTGTATTTAACTCGAGCATACAAAGAAACTCAAACTCCGAAGTACATCCGTGTACAAAAATGAAGATCACTCTTGACCCTCACAAGACTACTCTTAGCCTTAGTGTTTTCACTCTTGAAAACTAGACTTAGGACTCTTCCTAAATCAGAAACATGCACTCTTACACGTTTTTCTCCTTATGCCATAAAGGAAATAGGTGCTGTCCATTTATAATACATGAACCAGCCCCATGTTTACAATAGTTGCCCCATTTTAGGCCACAACACTTGCCCACTAGCCCACTACTTTACTTTAGTGTAGTTGACACCCCCAACTACTAGGATCATGTAAATCATGCTATAAAATAGTGGGATCATGGCCCCAAAAACGTAGCTAACTCCTGCCAGCTTTTTAGACAAACATAACTGCTGCCCATGTGCACAGCATGTGCCGTAACCGCCCTTTGACTTGGTCCATTCTCATGTTGCTGCCCAATTTCGTGCCTTGGCTTGGACCAGCTCCAATGCCATTGTATTCCAGCTGCATTGTGCCTTAATTTGCCTTGCCATTGCCCACGAACTTGGCCCGTTTGCCGCAACTCGAACCCATGCCAAATCTGCCCGCACACTGCCTTCCCGTTGCACATTTGCTTGCCTTTGCCTATCCGTTTTTGCCTTGCCTTGGCATCACTGCCTCATGCCTTGATGCCTATGCCATAATCAAGTGTCACCCTTAGCCCGCAACTCATTGTCAAGCCCTTGCCAAGCTGCCTCGCATCCGTTCAAAGCCTTAGCCATCGCTTGCCCGTTTTCCCTTTTTGACTTTGGTGCTGCTCGCGCACCTCTCGTTGCAACACTCTTGCTGCCTCATGACAACACTCTTGTTGTCAAGTCGAGCTCAATTGGCGGAGGTCTAACACGTAGCTACCTCCATGTATATATTCTTTGGAGCTAGAACCAAACGAAATACTCCATCCTGTCCAAAATAAATATCATTTAAAGTTTCACAAATTACTAATTTATTCTGGAATATCTTTACAAAAGCCCAACAAAAACGGCCTCAACAAAATGTATGCACAGGATATATAAACAAAAACAAAATTAATCGTAAGGCATCTATACCTGATCTTCACCGGAATCCGACCCGTCATCGAAACTATCGGGGCCTTCGGATTCTTCAGAGCCCCCGAAGCCCTCTTCACCTCCGGGTTCAGCTAGCTTTCCGGCCTCGACCTAAAGTCTTTTTGCCTCCTCGATCTCGATAGATAGGTCGAAGCCTCGAGAATGGATCTCTTTGAAGGTCTTACTTTGGGACAACCGCCTCACGTACTCAACAATAGTCTTCAGCGAGCCTTAGTTGCTTCGACATCGACCTTATATTGGGCCACCATCTCTTCAGCGTCGGCGAAGGATGTGTGCAACTAAGCCTTTGTAGCTTCACATTCATTAGCGAGGGCATCCCGCTCTGCTAGAGCCGAACTCAATTATGCTCGGAGTTCTTCATTCAGCTAGGACAACGTATCGGCTTTCTCTTTCGCTACCCGAAGTTGAAATTCTACCGATGCCAATTGTGCCTGGGTGGTTTCCTTCTTCGAACCCAACCGGTCCATTTTGCTCTTCCAATGTCACGCCCCAAAACCGAGGGGCGCGACCGATACTTAACCGAGTACACCCGACTGAGCAAGCCTGCTAGATTTCATTCTACCCAAACTAGTTTATGTATAACGAGGGAATGTCATCCCTTTTAATCAAAACACTAAACAATATTCTATTAGCAACTTTCATTTCATTCCCGTTAATGACTTCATTCATAGTTTTCAAGATATTACAAGTTTACAAGTTTAATGAAAAACATGCTTGTCGAACACTAACATTTCTAGTCCTGAAGCCCAACATCAACCACCACCCACAAATAGTCTACGTAGCCTCTAAATACAATAGAAGAGAAATAGGGAAATGCCGGCAACAAGGCTCCAACTATACCTCAAAACATGATGAGAAATGAACAAAAGATACATGACATGACCCCGGGATAGAGTGAGGCTCACCAAGTCTGTTGGGAAGAGAATACTGCTATCACTGCCCGATGCCTCTCGCTATAGAACAACCTGTATCATAAAATGATACAGCACCCCCCGCAAAAGGGACGTTAGTGCCGTCGAATAAAACTAGTATGTAAGGCTAAAAATCCTCTTTCAGAATAGAATAACCATACAAGCAAAGAAAACGCAAAACAGTTAGCCCAAATCAACAATATACTAGCATCCAGCTTGAAACATGTAAATCTTCTAGTTTATGAAAATAATATATATAATTTTTGGTTGGGAGATCACTAGCACCGATATAAGTTATACCACCGTCTTTGTTAGCACAGAGTCCGATCACGACCCGATCGGCTAGGTCGTCCCTTTAGAGACATGTACCACAACAACAAATTTTCAGTTTTTTTAAAATTTTTAGTTTTTATGATTTCCAGCACAATACCACCATGTGTGCGGCATGGTATCCGATCACAGCCCAATCGTCTAAGCTGCATTCCCACGTATGCCGTGTGGGTTGGCTTTTCCATTTCCAATTTACAGGTATTAGTTTCATCCTACTTTGGGAGAATAGTCACAATTTCACCAATATTTCAGTTTCATCCCAAGTCACACTCCACCCCTACACCGGCACGTGTAGTTTCAACTGTGGGCCTTATGTCCCACCCTTCCTCGCTATTGCTAATGATACTAAAAAAAAATATTTTTGATTCGATTTAATATTGCACACAATTGTGGTATAAATATAAGTATACAAATATCGCATAAATGCAACCATGCTTACCTCAATACCTTTCATATTATATAGTTTTTATTAATGTTCTCAATCTTTCTCGATAACACTGTCTCTTTGTCCCTCTAGCCTTTCACAAGGTTTATCTTTCTCATGGCACGAAGGCCGCATATGGTTTTCCATATTTTCATCTCCTTTATTTCCAAGGATCGCTAATCAATATCAATGTACCAAATAATCCGGAAATTATATATATTCGAATTCAATAGTAATGGAATCATTAAGCACAAGGGATTCTTCCCAAAGAGGTACATGTCAACCAACAATTGAAATATACATTGGAATTATAAGCAAGTAATTACCTCAGTTATCCTTGAATTACCCCTATTTCCATCACGACAAATGCACAATTTCAACATTGGAATATGTAAGGACTAGCATTACATTGAATGTATCTATAAGGCAAAACATTATCTAAAACAACCATTTATGGGCATAGTTCAGGTACAAGGCCATTCGGCCATTTTACTTCTGGAAGTTAGTTTAAAAGGGTTGAGTCTTATTTCAAATTTGTTTCAAATTTTCTTATTCGATTCATTTCCAAACATTGTTACCGTTTATCAACAAATAGGCACATTCAATCAAGGCATTTAGTACATGTAAGAGCAACTAAGAGCATTTAACAGATCGAATTCTTCTTACCCAATTAGTATACTATCCTTCATTTAAAATGTGACTCAAGGCTATACCATTTCGGTAGACAAATCACACTTAAACTTATAAAATATTATGGAATTCACTTCCGAGAGAGAAAGTTTAGCCTACATACCTCGATTGAGCTTTCCTTAAGTCCTACTATACTCCGAGACTCTTAGCAACGTCAATCTTTCGGGAACATGACAAATTGAACCACAAATTAGAGAGGTGATCATAGTTCTAGCTCACTTGAGCATATTCTCAAACACTAAGTGTGCATGATGCTTTTAAAACTATTTTGTGAAGGATCCTACCATCCCTCATCCCATCATTAGCTCAAGAACTCATGCATGCAAGATATCCACTTCCATCCTCATCAATTACCCTTCTAATGGTCTACCCTAGTTATATCTAGTAATTAAGAGCTTGGGTTATAGAACCTTACCTTTTAGGAAGAAGACCGAGGTGCCTTTCTTGACAAATCTTCAAGGCTTAAGCAATAACTTAGGAGAAATGTTGATGAAGAACCCCCTTCTCCCTCTAGGACCCTCTCTCTCTCTCTCTCTCTCTCTCTCTCTCTAAATGCATCAGAAAATAGGCCTAAAATGAAGGATAGTATGTAATATATCGACATGGGGTCGGGTAAGAAAATTAGAAATTTGGAGCCCCGGAACAGATCTGCGATCGCATTTGCGATCACATAATGGACATGCGGTCCGCAAAATGGACCGCAAAATGCTTCCCCAAAAACTGGACACACTGACTGTGTCTGCGGCAGAAATGCGGTCCGCATTCACGTTTTGCGGTCGCATAATGCACCGCAGAACTGCCCTTCACAAAATCCCAAGAAAATTATGCGACGACTATGCAGTCCGCATTTTGGTTATGCGATCACATAATTGACTGTATAGTTGACTTCAAATTTGTCCAACACACTGACTCACTCTGCGGCAGAAATGCGGTCCGCATACTTGATATGCGACCGCATTATTGACCGTCAAATTGCATTTTTTTGGAAAACATAATTTCTTGACTTTTTAATGCATAACTTAGTCCAAAAGGGTCTGAACCGCATTACGAATTTCTAACACATATTACTAACTTGGCACTACGAGATCTCGGGTTTTTGAGCAAAAATTTTCATGGGGCCTTACATCCAACCATCGGCCATGGCTTGGACCTCATTCGTTTCAGCTCGAAGTTGGTCGATCCGGCCGATCTTCTGTTGAACTTGCGAGGTTTGGTCGTTAGTTGCCATGACAAATCCTCATTGCTAACTTCAAAAACATTTATTTTTTTACCAAATTGCCATGTTCCCACCTCAGGGTCGAAGCCTCCTTCCGAGCCCCGTCCAGCTTGCCCTGAAGGTCCTTGATGGCCCCTTTGTGCAGCTCGCTGAGAAGCTTGTGCATATCCCTTTTTTGGGGCAAACTTCTTAACCTCGAACTCGATCTAGTTGACCTCAGCCTGGTATCGAAGGAATCTCTTGTGGTGAAGTACACAGACCTACAAAAGGGTGAAAAAACATTAGAAGTATAAAAACCTATGTAAAATTTTGAAGGATCATAATGCTGCCTTACCAGATTCAGTGCTTGCTACGCCTTATTGAATAAGCACATCACATCCACCTCATTCATCTTCACCTAGTCCTCCTCGGTCACCAGAGGTAGCTCACTACTCCTACGAGAGTAGAAAGAACTCGGGCATCCTCTGGATCAGTAATGATTTTCGATCTCTTATGACCCGGATCCATACTCGGGGCGGGGAACTGGTTCATTAACTTTAGGCTCGAGTTCGACCTGCCAACTTCTGAAGATAGATCCTTCCTTGGCACTTCCAGGTCGCCCAGTGATCGGCTCCAACCCTATACCACTATAAAATGGCAAAGAGTGGTCGATGCATATTTTATTCGAAAGGTCGGGATCGATATCCACAAGGAGCTAATATTGGTTGGAAATTGGATTTCTATCTAATCTAGCTATGCGAGTTTTTCTTAATTGCACTTCTAATCATGCTTTATTTTGTTTCTATTCTACTTTTAATACTAATGAATGATGAAAATAATCTAAGTATAATATTTTTGTAAGGGTTTTCTCAATTGATAAAAGGCACTAGGGAAGTGACTTACACATAGGTGAGTATCTAATGAGGTCTAAAACTGAGGGAAAACATGTTATAATTGGGATCATAATATAACCATTGCACATAATTACTCACTCTATACCTCTCGGTAGTTTGAGTGACTTTGCCCTAATTGACTTTCTCAAGCCCAATTGGGTGTTCAAATAATGCAAGCAATATTTGCTTAAGTCGGGTATTACTATCTCTAGGTTTAACCCTTTAATTAGGGCTATCAATCTCTTGAATGCTCCCCAATTCCTTGTTAGCCTGAATTTCCTAGACTTAGTCTCTGTCTCAAGAAGAGTCTAAGTCAAATAGGCATGAATAAGTGTATGCAACCACCAATTTAACAATTAAAGCATGAAACAAGCTAAATATCATTAACCCATAAACAATTAAGCCCTAAAATTGAAGACCCATTAAATACCCACACTAGGGTCGGGTCACAACCCTAGATAATGGGTCTAGCTACTCATAATCAAGGTAGAAATCAAAGATTGAGATGAAATATAAGCCATAAGAAGTAATTACAAGAGTAAAATGTAAGATTAATAGCTAAAAATGCTCTACTACTCTAAGAAGTAAAAAACGGCTGTTCACGTGCTTCTCAAAACAACAGATAACCTAAAAATATAAAAAAGAACTATTTATACACATCTAAAATTACTGGACAAAAATCCCCCTATGGAGGTTTCACTGACAGCATAATAATGGGTGCCTTACTGCCTGAACTTTTGCGGCCGCACAAAATCAAGCGCGGACCGCAGTTCTTCTCTTTTGGAATGGGATTGGACTTGATTTTGCTGGGAGCGTAAAAGCAACTGCCTCGGCGTTGTCTTCAACAACGACCGCGTAATATGTTCATGGACCGCGCTCTTTATTTGAGCTCAAATTTCTAGTCCTCTGATTCTCAATTTCGCCCTCAGCTCTATTTGGACCGCGACAAGTATTTCTCTACCGCGCTATTTTATCGCGGGCAGTGGTTTCTATTGTGCCCAAAATTGCCTTCTCTGAATCTCAGTTCTGCTGAGAGCATAATTATAGTCGCCTCAGCGGTGGACCTTCCATGGCCGCACTATTTCATCACTGTCAGTGCTTTTAGCTTAGCTTTGAACTTGTGCGGGTTTAACTCCTTTATGAGCTGGTTATGACTCTCTTGCTTCATTTTGACCAAACACTGCAAACAAGCACAATAAGTTAGTTTTTGAGAATATTTTCACACATTTTTTTAATCCAAAACCTAAGAAAAATGAGCATAAGATAGACTAGAATCCCTAGTTATCAACTCCCCCAAACTTAAGCTTTTGCTTGTCCTCAAGCAAACAAAGTAATTCCCACCTCCTCAAGATAAAAGCAAGGAAAATTTCAAATATCCTAAGGTGAATTCATCAAGCATCAATTGGGACTAACAATTACCCTCAACTCAAATGCATCATTAACAACACACAAACTTTTTAGTACGGTGGCTCTAGTGCGACACAAGAGCATCAAGAGTTGACTCAACTCACCGAAGAGACTCTTTCTACTACATAGGTCATTGTGGAACCTGCACTCTTACTCCTCTAATATCCATATGCAACCCTCACTTTAGATTGTAGCACTCAGAACGAGGACTGAGGAAAAGACACTCATTTCTCTCAAAGGAAGGTCATAAGTCCGGCTCTAAGTATCATAAGCTTTCCCCTTATGTGAATCACCACTAATGTAAGCTCACTCAGCTCGAAATCATATAGAGATTTTGCGGGCATGTAATGAAGGCTTTTGGTTCAAAGATAGGATATATCGCTCTATGAAGGTTTCATCTTTCCTTAAGCACTTCATTTTCTTCATTTCGGCTCATATTTTCTTGACTCTTTGAGTCATTTTCTTCTTCCTTAGGTAACTAGAGAGACACACTGTCACTTTTTCTTGTTCATGTTAATCCTTTTTCTCCTTTTTAATTATTCCAAGCCTTTCATCATTGCTTTTATTGAATCCCTTCATATTTTTCTACATTGTTCACTTTTGTTTTGTTGACTTTTTGGCTTTTCTTTCTTTTGCCTTCACTTTTCTTTATTTTGTACCTTTTATCACTTTTGCATTCCCGTCTCTCCTCCCAAACTTATGCTTTTGCCAATTGTGCTAAAGAAAGATCGAGTGCCAAGAGAGGATCATTTTAGAACGGATAAAGGCTTGTATCATGATTAGTGAAAGAACAAGGGCTATGGCTCAATGGGGTTGACTAGGGATAACATATTTGGTGGGCTATGGATGCTTTTGATTCTCAATTTGGATCAAGGAGATCCTATAATCATCTCTCAAGTCGATCTACACTTAGAATTTCGCCTAGACAAACATTCAGGTCAAGTTCTAGACTTAATGGCACGGGACGTGGACTTGCAAATGAATACCTCACCTCAAAATCTTTTGGATTGATAAAGAGACATAGTCAAGGGGCCCAAAAAACCTTAACTAAGATTTGAGAAACACAAATGGTCCCGAAAAACCACTCAACGATTGTTTAGTCAACACAAGAGTCTAAAGGTCACAACTATCACCATTCTTTACACATCAATTTTTTTCTAACCATAAGGTCAAAGGTAAATGTGTTAGGCCCAAGTGAAGCTTTGCCTGAGACACTTTTGTTATTTACACAAAAAAAAAAAAATAGACTCAAACCCTTAAGAAGGTTGTCATGCCATCCATCATCGGGAAGATCCATCCGATTCACACAAATTCAACCTTTGGAGAGAACCATGGAATTAAGAAAATCAAAGGCTTATTGATCAAAAAAACTTGTAAAAGTAAGAATCTACTAATTTAAAAAGAAGCTACTAAATGAAATAAGAAGCTATGCTATTAAAAAAATTGCAAAAGAAGTTATAAAGTAAAATACGGAAAGTAAACTGAATATGTAAAAAAGGGGATTGAGACGAATATACATAAAAGAGGAATGAATATATACATGCAAAGGTAACTTTATATATATACCAAAAGTATGAAAAAAGTATGATAAGTAAAGAAAAATAAAGAAAAGAAATAGTATCACGTTTATTACAAACCAACATCCAAATCATCATTAAATCAAAATAAGGCCACCCCCCAAACAAAAAGTAGCATTATCCTCAATAATAAAAGCAAATATAAGATCAAAGAGGGGCTAGAGAGTAAAGAAAACTCCCAATGTGGTATGCATCAAATCCTGCACATCAGTGGGGTCAGCTCCCTTAGGGTCCTGTAGCTGGCCTGAGGCATCTCCCTCAGGGTCCTCCAACTCAATCTCCAAGTCATCAGGCTGAGGGATCACTCGTCTCCTCTTGGGCTCTCTGCTAGCCTCCTGCTCTGGTGCCTATGCTGCCTGAGCTGCTGGAACTGGCTCCTCCCGGAGTAGGTCCAATGGGATGTCTCTAGCTGATCTAATTGCCTCAACCTCCTTCCTTAGCAGCTTCACCGACTCCTTTGAGGCCTGAGTATTCTTCATCTTCTTTGTTTGTTTGCCCAAGTCCTTGATTGATTTTCCTTGAGCCTACAAAGCATCCATGATAAGCTTCTGGTTTTCCAGGAGCTTCTTTTGGTTGTCCAGAAGCTCCTTAAGAGATTCCTCTACTGAAGCGGGCACCTGAGGCTAAGTTGGAACTGACTGAGCTGCTACTGTGCTAGATATCACAAACAACTTAGATGAAGCTACCTGCATCCAGTTGTTAATGCTGGAAAGAGTTTGGTTAACCCTATGTGCAGTCAGATGGTATGCTGATGAGGAAGCCACTGAAGTAGATGGTCTTGTGGAAGGATGTGGCAAGGCAGAGGAGGGCTCAGAAATAGTGGCCACCACTGCTGGCTCTTCAGACTGGCCAGTAGAAGTAGTGGTTTTTCCCTTGGACTTGGGGTTTTCCGAACTCTGAAGGCTGTACCATGAAAATGGCCTTTTTGGTTTCATCTTGGTGTCGAAATACCTTCCTTCTACTTCCTGATCCTCCAAGTGCATAGTGAGGAAGTTTAAGAAATTATATGAACTCTCATCCCTGTTAACCACCCTAGTGATCACCCTGTTTATAATATTCTCGACGTTGATCGGGAGTCCCGCCATGATAGCCCCCACAATAATAGGCCAGGAAACCGGCATATCACTGTTATATGTAGTAGGATCAACCGGCTACACACATAAGTCTCCAACCCCTTTGCCTTGAAGTTCAAAGTGTTCCTGTAGATCGGGACCCCAGGTGTCAGCCAAGCTGGAGTAGTTCTCGGGAGAGCAATCACTGATGCAAGCCAAGGGCGGGCTAAGTCTTCCATAGCCACCTTCTCTAAATACAGGGATTCATCCTCATCAGCGAACCCATCATAGTCATTCAGAGTTTTTCCACCAAATCTAATCTTCAGTTTCCGCACCTTGGTCACAAAGGTACTTTTTTTATATGGGCTACGTTGGCGTAGAACTCTTTGACTAAGAATTCATTGGCCTTCGGTAGTTTGCTTGTAAAAAAATTCCATCCTACTCTATCATCAAATTGACTCTTCACATCGAGGTTGTAAACTTGTGGTAGGCTTTTTCACTCACAAATCTTTCTTGCCACACTACCGGGTCCCTTGTTCTCTCCAACCCTCCTGCATGGGTTTCACCACCTCTCCCGTCATCCGGTATCTCAGCATCAACATCAATAGGGTTTTCAGGTGAGGCCAAAGGTGTAGCTGGAAGAGAAGCTGATGCTGAAGATTCACTACCTTCCTATGAGCCATCAAACGACTCAGAAGAAGAAAAATAAGTAGGGGGTGTAGGTTCATCTCTCAATTGGAATCTCTCTAGGAAGTCCGGTACATGAGTAGGTATAGAATCATCCTCTGAAGCTTCCCGGGAAGAGACATAATCACTACCCTCAGAATGGGATACGGCTCTGTCCGCAGCTCTGATGGTCTTTCGCATTTTCCCAATAGATTGTTGTGCTGCTGGGGGTAACTTGATTTTTCCTCGTCTCCTACCTCGAAAAACTCCGCTTTCCCTTTTTGTTTCTCACTTCCTCCTTTAGCTTTGACCATTGTCTGCATAAACAATCAGTGAAAGATCATTAGTATAGTTACTAAAATAATTAGTAAAGAAATGCAGATGAAATATTTACATTATTTCAACGGGTAGAGGTTCGCTGACAGTGGAAAAATGAGGGAAACCGCGAAATGGGTAACGCTGACAGCGGACAAAGGACCGCGGCCGCGGAGGACTGGGGATCAGACTACCCAGCCTCTGAATCTTAGGTACCGCTGATAGCGGAATTTTAGGGTCGGGCGCAAAAGTTGAACTGCTATCCGTTGAAAAACAAACACGGTCGCGGAACCAATTTTACACCTCTCTGAACTTAAATTCTGCCGAATGCGAAAAATGAAGTGCGACCGCATAAGCAGGTCCACTAATAGCGGAGTTTAAACCATTTTTAGCATAGGATTTCACAAGAACATTGACCGCGGAATTACATCTGCGGTCGCAGAATTCAAAAATTAACTGGGCAACCTATGGTTTTACTTTTTCTAGTCATTAACGGGAATCATAAACACCCCTCACCCCTTCTAGGCATGCACAACAAGTTTCTTCATGGATTATAGCAATAACTAATTACACACTACATAACCCTAACTGAAATTAAAAGAAAAGAAGAAGAAGTTAAACTAAAAGAAAAGAAAAGTATAAATTGAAAAACAATGTGATGAATTGAGCACACCAGTTGCTTGATGAGTGATGGAGATAGACTTCTAATTTGGTGTTATTGCAGATTAGGGCTTAATGTAGATGAGATGAACAGTAACTTCTTTCTTTTGTGAGAGAAAATTGTGAAAAGGGTAAAAGGCCTAATGATCGCATATCTATACTAAAAGGCACCAGGACCCACAGATCTTACCTAGCGTGGCTGTGGAATTCCACCGCGGTTCGCGCTTTTACCTGTTTTGAAGAGTTGCTAGTTTAACATTACCGCTGAGAGCAGAAAAATAGATACGGCCGCGGAACAGCTCCGCTGGCTGCGAAAACTCCTCCGCGATGCGAATGGAACTTTAGAGAGGTCTCGTTTTGGACTTTTCAAGTCCGCGTCCGCTACCAAATTACGCCCCCGTGAAATGCCTCCGTTCCGCGGTCAGCGGTCTAGTTACAAACTTAGCCAAATTTTTCCAGTATTGTCCTGCACTGCATCCTACACACATCTCACAACAAGTTAGTCTAAAACAAATTCTACACTAAGAAGAAAATCAAAAAGAAGAAAAATATATGGGTTGCCTCCCAAGAAGCGCCTGATTTAACGTCATGGCACGATGTAGGTTACCATCAATCATTTGAGATGGATCATATCCACCACGTGGCTGTCATCAAACTTGCCAAGATAGTGCTTCACTCTATGCCTATTAACTCTGAATATTTTACCATTTTTGTTTTTCAAATCAAGAGCACCAAACGAAGTTACATGCACCACTTCAAACGGGCCATTCCATTTTGACTTGACCTTTCCCGGAAATAGTCATAACCGAGAACTGGATAGAAGAACTAAATCACCCTCCTTGAATTCCTTGCTCCGAGGATACTTGTCATGTAAGTACTTCATCTTGTCCTTATACAAGGACGAGCTGGAATAGGCATGGAACCTAAACTCATCAAGTTCATTGAGTTGCTCTACCCGGAGATTTGCTGCAATATCCCACTCAAGATTTAACTTTTTAGAGCCCATATGGCCTTATGTTCTAACTCAACCTGAAGATGGAACGCTTTACTAAATACCAACCGGTACGGAGACATACCAATTGGAGTCTTGTAAGCAGTTCTGTAAGCCCACAAAGCATCATCCAGTTTCTTTGACCAGTCAGTCCTATTTGCGTTGACAATTTTTGACAATATACTCTTTATCTCCCTGTTGGATACCTCAACTTTCCCATTATCCTGAGAATGGTAAGGGGTTGATACCTTGTGATTGACACCATACTTCGCAAGCGAATTATCAAATACCCTATTACAGAAATGAGAACCCCCATCACTGATGATTGCTCTAGGATTGCCAAACCTTGTAAAATATTCTTCTTGAGAAACGCCACTACACTCCAGGCTTCGTTGTCGGGCAAAGCTACGACTTCAACCCACTTGGAAACATAATCAACGGCCACCAGAATGTACGTGTTACCACATGAACTCACAAAAGGCCCAATGAAGTCAATGCCCCATACATCAAATATGTCAACCTCAAGAATGGTAGTGAGAGGCATTTCATCCTTCTTGGAGATTCCACCAGCTCTCTGACGCTCATCACATCTCTTCATAATCTCACTAGCATCTCTATACAATGTAGGCCAATAAAAACCACAACTGAGCACCTTTGAAGTAATTTTTGCCCCACCATGATGACCACCATAGGGAGAGGAATGACAAGCATCAAGAATACTCATTTTTCTCCTCTTCCAGATCATATCTACAGATCACACCATCATTACAAATAAGGCTCATCCCAATAGTAGTCCAAGCTATCCCGTTTAAGCTTCTTCCTTTGGTTAGAAGAGAGCTCACACGTGATAATGTTGGTCACAAGAAAGTTGGCAATATCAACAAACCAAGGCATGCTATTCACAGATACGGAGAAGAGTTGCTCATCCAGGAATGAATCATTAATTTCGAGGCTATCACGGGGCCTCCCCTCCTCCTCCAAGCGGGACAAGTGGTCCGCCACTTGGTTTTCACACCCTTTTCGATCAATAATCTCAAGGTCAAATTCTAGAAGCAATAGAACCCATATCATCAACTGAGACTTAGAATCCTTCTTTGTCATCAAGTAGCAGAGTGCTGTGTGGTCAGTATGAACTATCACCTTGGCACATATGAGATATGGCCTAAACTTCTCCATGGCGAACACTATGGCTAGCGACTATTTTTGTCACAGCTTAATTAACGTGGGCATCATTCATCATTTTGCTTGCATAATACACTGGGTGAAACATCTTGTTCACTCTTTGACCCAAGACCGCTCCAACCGCAACATCACTTGCATCGCACATGAGCTCAAAAGGTAAGCTCCAATTGAGTGTGGTAATAATGGGAGTGGTTATTAGTTTGTATTTGAGAAGTTCAAAAGCTTTCATGCATTCATCTTTAAGCACGAACTTTGCATCCTTTTCCAATAATTTGCACAAAGGATTCACTACCTTTGAAAAGTCCTTGATGAACCTTCGGTAGAACCCCGCATGCCCAAGAAAACTCCTAACCCCTTGACAGAAGTAGGAGGAGGAAGCTTTGAAATAACTTCAATATTCGCCTTGTCCACCTCTGTATCATTCTTTGAGATCTTATGGCCGAGAATAATTCCCTCCTCGACCATAAAGTGGCATTTTCCCAGTTAAGCACAAGTTTTGTCTCTTCACACCGGGCTAGCACCTTGTCAAGATTCTTCAAACACTCATCAAAGGAGTCACCCACAACACTAAAATCATCCATGAATACTTCCAAGAAATCCTCTACCATGGCCGTAAAGATAGCCATCATACACCGCTGGAAGGTAGCCGGTGCATTACACAAACCAAATGGCATCCGTGAAAATGCAAAGGTTCCGTACGGGCATGTGAAAGTGGTTCTCTTGGTCATCTGGAGCAATCAAAATCTGGTTGTAACCTGAGTACCCATCCAGAAAGCAGTAGTAGGCACGCCCGACAAGTCTATCCAGCATTTGGTCAAGAAAGGGCAATGGAAAATGATCTTTGCGGGTCACTTTATTCAAGTTTCGGTAGTCTATGCATACCCTCCCTTCGGTGATAGTCCTGGTTGGAATCAACTCATTTTGCTCATTGGTGACCATAGTCATACCACCCTTCTTCGACACACATTACACCGGTGAAGTCGAAGAACTATCCGAGATGGGGTACACAACCCCTGTATCTAGCCACTTGATCTCCTCATTTTTGACAACCTCTTGCATAGCCTTGTTCAACCTCCTTTGGTGTTTCACAGAGGGTTTGGAATCATCTCCAAGTATAATCTTGTGCATGCAAAAGGTAGGGCTTATTCCTCGAATATCAGCTAGAGTCCATTCAATTTCCTTCTTCCTTATTTGGAGCATCTCCAGGGTGGCATCTACCTAGTAAGACACGAAGAAAGAATAACAATTAAAGTTAAACTAGGGCCCAAGAATTCATACCTGAGATATGAAGGCAAAGGCTTCAATTCCAATATGGGACGTTCCTTAATTGAGGGCTTTGTTGGCGGAGTCTTTCTGTTCTTAAGATCCAAATAAAGCTTACGAGGCTCATAGGAGTAAGAACGTGCAAAGCATTAACACAATCCACCAAACCTTCATCCTCGGTCACATTATGGTTCAACAATACCGCTTCTAAAAATCCTCCACATTGATCATGGCACTCGTGTCATCAACTATCACCTCCGTTACAAGATCCACAAAAGAGCAAACTTCAGTACTATTTGATTGCCTCATTGATTTGCACACGTGGAAGATAATTTTTTTGTCACCCACCTGGAAGGTGAGATCCCCTGCTTCCACATCAACCAATGCCTTCCATGTTGACAGGAAAGGCCTTCCTAATATTATAGGCACTTCATAGTCGACTTCGCAGTCAAGAATCACAAAATCCACATACAAAATAAACTTGTCAACACGGACAAGAACATCATCAATAATACCAAGTGGTCTCTTCATTATTCTATCCGCATTTGCAATCTCATTGAAGTAGCTCTCGGTTGACCAATACCCAAAGTTTTGAACACGGATTAAGGCATCAAATTTATACTAGCTCCCAAATCACACAAGGCCCTTGCAAAATCTACACTCCCAATGGTACATGGAATGGTGAATGCTCCGGGATCTTGAATATTTGGAGCCATCGAGTGCACAATTTCACTCACTTGATGAGTCATTTTGATGGTCTCACAATCCATAGATCTCTTTTTAGTCAGCAAGTCTTTCATAAACTTGGCGTATCTCGGCATTTGCACAAGAACTTCCACCAAAGGAACATTGATCGACAAACTTTTCATCATCTCAATAAACTTCTTGGATTGGTTTTCATTCTTTTGCTTCGCAAGTATTTGAGGGTAAGGTGGAAGAGGCCTTGGCAAGGGAGCCTTAGCCTTGGTCACTACCATTTTTGATATGTCTATCATGTGTTCCATAGACGGTTTCACATCATTTTGAGTCTCCACCTCATTATCTTGAATATCTATTCTCACCTCTGCATTCAAATTCTCTTCACTCACTTGCTCCTCAACTATTGGAACATCATCATCTTGCACTTCAACCTCATCATTCACAACTTCTTTTTGCTTGGAGGTATTTAACTTCACCACCTCTACCGCTCCTTGTGATCACCGCCATTGCATACCCGGTGTTGTTCCCACCCTTTGGGTTTACTACCGTATCACTAGGTATATCCCCCTTAGGGTGAGTGTTCAAATATTGCAAAATTTGGCTAATTTGAACCTCCATGTTTCGGATAGAAGTATTATGGGATGCCAACTGGGCATCAGAGTCGCTTTTTTTTTTCATCATTTGTTCAAACATCATCTCGATCCTTCCCATCTCATTGTTTGATGATCTAGGACCTTGGAATAGAAATGGAGGCGGGTTGTTTGGTTGTTGATACATCAGAGGCCTTTGAAAGCCCTGCCCTCGATTCCCTTGATTGCAATTATTCCAAACCCCTTGGTGGTTGTTTCCTCTCCAATTGCTATTGTTGCCGCTCCAGTTTCCCTTATTGTTCTAGTTGCCCCAATTCTGATTGTTGTTCCCCTAGTTGCTATTTCATTGTTGGTTTTGATTCCCCCAATTTCCTTGGGATCTCCATTGTTGTTGTTGGTTTGGAGCATTGCCACGTTGTCCTTTGTAGTTGTTCACATACTGAACTTCTTCACTTTGTTCATCATACCCGTAATCTTGGTTGAAACCACTACTACCCTGCTCATATTGATCCGGATTTCCTTGACTTTGTTGACCTCTTTGTCACCTCTTGTTGACCAACATGTTTACCCCTTCCATAGCATTTACTTGTCTTGGCGCTTGAACTTGCTGCAATTGAGCTTTTGCCAGCTGGTTCATTGTTGTAGTCAACTCCGCTATTGCTTGGCCATGGTAGTGGAGCTCTTTCTACAAGTGAATGACAGTGGGATCACCTTGTAACACATTAGATTTACTTTGCCACACCGAGGAAGTATCTTCCATCTCATCCTATATCTCACTCGCCTCTGTATAAGGTGTGTTCATAAAGTTTCCCCTTGCTAGCTGGTTCACTACACACTGATTGGTCGTGTTAATGCCACAATAGAATGTTTGTTGGATCATTGCTTTGGTCATGTCATTGTGCGGAAATTCTTTCATTATTGTCCGATACCTATCCCAGATCTCATGAAGTGGTTCATTAGGTTCCTATTTGAAGGCCAAGATCTCATCTCTCAATGTCATCATATGCCCCAGCAAGAAAAACTTAGCTATAAACTTGTCGGCAAACTCATCCCACGAAGTGATGGAATGGTTGGGAAGTCTTTCGAGCCAGTCCAAAGCTTTCCCTCTAAGTGAAAAAGGGAACAATCTCAATCTCAATGCATCCTCCGACATATTTGTCTGTTTGCTTCCTCAACAGGTATCCACAAAGCTCTTTAAATGTTTATATGCATTTTGATGGGGAGCGCCTGTGAAGTACCCCCGTTGCTCCCATAAAGTCAACATCACATTTGTAATCTGGAAATTTCCTGCCCAGATTCGGGGTGAGACAATTGCACTCGCGTAACCTTCATTTGGAAGCACCCGAGGAGCAACTCGTAGAGGAGCAAGGGGAGGGTCTGGAATATTGTCATTGTCCTGGCACCCTCTTCGTTGAGCTTGAGGTACTAGAGGCACCACATCTTCACCACTATCATCTGCCTGTTGATACCCAATTTTTTTCTGTATATTTTTTAAAATGCAAAATGCTTTCAAAGTATCATATGTATGCATATATAAGTATGTCCAAACATTTTACTACTTTTCCTTAATTTTTAAAAGATTTTAAAATCAAGTTATTGCCTTATTTTATTCAAAAAAGCCCAATAATTATTCCCAAAATTATTATTTTAGTGATTCATTTATTGGACTCTCATTTTTATACAAAAATATAGCTAAGATAATTTTTGCATATTTTTACAAATTTATTTAGTATTTTTAAGACTAAGATAATTATACGCTTTCTTTGTTTAAGGAGGTATATATGGGCATTTGTTTGTTTATATTCTTTCCCCCAAATATGCAATATGTGTTTTGTATGTCGCCTTAGAGTTTTTACTTTTGAAACTTCAAATAAGCCTAATATCCCTCCCTTTTAGGATTAGTAGTCCTAAGTGCCTCCGGGACTGATAGGAGTGGGATGAGTAATAGCATGCAATAAGTGATCGAGACCAATCCACGCTTTAAATACCTTAACGGGGTGGGAAGGGTAGATATGGATATGATGACCACGCGATAATGTCACGTGTATCCCCTCATTGAGGAGTGATTACCGGACACTAAGGTGGGGTGATCCATATTTTTAATAAACCTAGGACCCCCCTTCCTTCGTTCTTCATTTCTTTTCTTTCAGCATTTTAACTCCTTATTTAAAAAAGATCGGCTTTTCTAATTGTTCTTTCAAACTTTGTTTACTTTCAGACCATTATGTGTTGAAATCCTCTCTTATTTGAGCCTTATCTGCCTCTATGCTAATTGCACCTCAATTCACAATAATTGTTTGGCCGGGAACCACACTAGTGGATTCTGAAGGGTGCCTAACACCTTCCCCTTAGAATAATTTCAAGCCCTTACCCTATCTCTGGTTATTCAAATCAAACTCTTTTGGTGTCCTAATACACCCTAATCATTAGGTGGCGACTCTTCAAATGCAAACCCAGTTCCCAAAAGGAATGAGTTGTCTCTCCATATGGCATAAACCCGATTTCGCGAGAAAAAGGGGGTGCGACAGCATGGCGACTCTGCTAGGGATTTTAGGCTTTTACCATTTCAGATTTTTCTTGTGAATTTGTACCTTTCCCTATGTGAAATTATTTGTTTAATTCCTTTAAGCATTTAATTTCTTCTTTAAAAAAGCAAAACTGATATATCTCCCTTGTTTCTTTCCTTTATTGCTTTAAATTATGAAACTATTGTATTTACTGCTTTATTAACGTGCAAATACGTGACAACATACTTTTAATTGTTGCATAATCATGCTCAACATCATATTCCACTCGTGCCAAACAAATCCCATAGCATCGCTTATAATGAGTGGTTGCGCTCTTCCTATATTATTACCCCTCTAAATCCGAAAAAGGCATATTTGCGGTAAAACCAGTAGATCAACAATGTAGTCGACGGTTCCGTGCCTTTCCCCCTTGAGTTGTCTGCTCAAGGGTACCAGTATAAAACCCCATAGAACCTTACTCCATTTAAATTATGCATGCATCATGGTCAAACCTAGCCGGATCAGTTATGTTGTCCATATAATGATCCTTTAAGATAGCCTTGTCCAAAGTCTACTGGGTTTCCCTAAACCCAAACGGACATCATCATGTTCTGTGCATTTATTTAGAGAACCAAATGTTTCATGCTAATTGTTGGTATTAAATAGTCGAGTCTGGTGGGGGTAGGGTCTAACCTTTTGTTTCGCAAAAAATGAGGCACGAGGTCCCCAGTTTCGGTATGATTAGCACACCCCCGCTCTTGCTAGACTGGTGGATGAGTCTTCTATCAAATGACCAAATCAATGAGTGGAAAGAGAGAGCCGCCAAAGCTAGCGAAAAGTTGGAATATCTGGAATACAGTCTGCTGGAATTGGAAGGAAAAGTGAGGAGGAGAGTCACCGACTACCAAAACTCTGAGGGAAACAAAGGAGAATACCTGGCAAAGGCATTTTTACTGGTAAACCTATGCGAGTTGGAGGATTTGATCAACGAGAGCATTCAACCTGGGGAAAGTCCTTCTGGGACCAAATAGATAGGTGTTTATCTTTTCTCTTTATAAAATGTAATAAGGCCAATGGGCATTAGTGATTTTTATTTCCTATTTATTTAGTGTCAATTTGGGATTCATCTATTTTTATCAATAAAATGAGGCATTTAGCATCCTAAGTTCTCCAAATCAACTTGTCTCTAGGCCTACCTCGGGCACAAAGAGGCCCCCAAATTAGGACACGCTTTACATTCTCGCACTATATTTTTAAATATTGCAACATTTTTTATAATCCTCACTGACTTGTTACCTTTTTGTTTATTTATTCCCCTCCCCAAAGGTTAGTTCGTGCACTTTGGCAATATCATCTTATTCCACGAGATCGAGGGGCCCTCCACCTACTCCTTCTCTTAGTCCTGTCAAAAACAAGAACAAAGGGAAGATGGAAGATTTGAACAATGCCAGAAAGGAGAACTCAACTGAACGGGTAGAGGTCACTCATGGTCATGTTGCTCAGGTTTCCAGAGAAAATGCATCCCAACTTGAACAAAAGCTGCTGAAATTCCAAAAATAACTTGATCAGGTTCGGAATCTGGCAAATCAGTCATTTTCCCTCACCACTCCAGATATCAATTTCCCAAATGCTCAGAACTCCGCACCTCCATAAAATATCCCAAAGTAGAACCTTCCCGCTCCTCATCACCACTGCAGCACCTGCCATACCTCAAATAACACCCCACTGCTCACCCCAGAACCCCAAAACTCCACAAATGACCACTGCCACACCCACCATAACACCCCCATCTACGTGGCGACTATGCCACACTCCGCCCAACCCATCTGTAGCACACCCGAGCCTGATGATAAAGACTTGCTCATCAAAAGCCTGGCCGAAGAACTTAAGAAATTGACTAGCCGAATTCAAGGCGTTGAAGAAAGTAAGGGAATTGAAGGGCTGAATTACAAAGATCTTTGCATACAGCCCAATATCAAACTTCCCGAGGGGTACAAACCTCCTAAGTTCGAGATGTTTGATGGTACAGGGGATCCAAGGGTCCATTTGAGAATGTACTATGACCATCTGGTTGGAGTAGGAAAAGACAAGAAAATTCGCATGAAGCTTTTCATGAGGAGCTTGAAGGGAGATGCTTTATCTTGGTACATTAGCCAAGATCCAAATAAGTGGTCAAACTGGGTAAGAATGGCATCCAACTTTATGGACAGGTTCAGGTTCAACACGGAGAATGCGCCGGATATGTTCTATATTCAAAATCTAAAGAAGAAGCCCACAGAAACATTTCGCGAGTATGCTACTCGATGGAGGTCCGAAGCTGATAAGGTTAGACCTGCCTTAGAAGAAGAACAAATGAACAAATTCTTCGTCTGGGCTCAAGACCCACAGTATTATGAAAGGTTGATGATGATCGAGGGCCACAAATTTTCTGACATTATCAAGCTGGGAGAAAGGATCGAAGAGGGCATCAAAAGCGGTATGGTTACGATCTTCGAGGCCTTGCAAGCTATAAATAAGGCCTTACAGTCAGGAGGTATGTCCAAGAAAAGGGATGTCAGAGCCGTAATGGTTGCATAAAGAACCAAATCTCCCATCAAATACCAAACCTACCCAATTTCTCCACTCACATATCAGCCTACTCCAAACTACCAAGCACCCTCACCCTCTTACCAAACTCCACCACCTACTTATCAATCACCTCCCATATATCAACCTACTTCACCCAAACATTCTCAACCCGCACATGTTTACCAAGCTACAATACTCAACCAGCCCACTATCAATCCCCTCATGCATGCCAAAACTTCCCTAGACCTCGACCAAACTTTGACCGAAGGCCTCCAAAACAATATACAACCATTGCTGAACTATTGACCAGTTGTATGAAAGACTCAAAGTTGCTGGTTATGTCACCCCTATCCCTGCTGCAACTCCTGAGAACCCTTCTCAGTGGGTTAATCCAAATAAATCCTATGCATACCATTTTGGTTTGAAAGGACACCATTGATGAATGCCGTTCTCTGAAAGATAAGATCCAGACTTTAATTGATAACAAGATTATTGTGGTGAAGGAGCCTGCTCCAAATATCCGCAATAACCCTCTTCCTGACCACAAAGGTGGAGGCATTCACATGATTGAAATAGAGGATGATTGGGATCCCAAGGGATCAATCGGTTTGATCACAGAAGGTGACGACCCAAAGAAACCAATAGTCACCCTTAGTCCGATCATAGTCCAGATTTAGCCCTCTGGGGATGCCGAGGTAAATATGTCGGTGCTACTTGAGTTTGAAGCAACATCCTTGGCAAAGACGCCAGTGCCAATTGAGGTCGAATTCGTGTCTCCAGCAAAGGCACCTACACCATTCGAAGTTGCAGTTTTACTGCCCAAGGTACATGCTCCGTTAGGAGTAAAGATATCCATGCCTATTCCAGTGGATATGTCAGCCATTACACCATTCCATACAAAAGCTATACTATAGGACTACATAGCCCAGGCAAGAAGGAAAGGCAAGGTTATGTTCGGAGAGGCTATTGCGGTACAGGGTATGACGAGAACTGGTAGAGTTTATACCCTAGAACATCTGGCTGAGTAGAGCAAGCAGGCCTCTAGCCGGCCAACCATCACCAAGACCGGGCCAGATGATCTCCGGAGAAAGATACAGGCCAAGGAATACTCGGTCATTGACCAGCTGAACAAAACACCGGCGCAAATTTCTATCCTTGCTTTGCTACAAAGTTCCAATGCACACAAGAATGCCCTGTTAAGGGTGCTGAGTGAAGCATATATGCCAAGAAACATCACCGGCGGAGAGATGGCTAACATGGCAGGACGGGTATTGGAAAGTCACAAGATCACTTTTCATGAAGATGAGCTGCCACCAGAAGGGTTGACTCACAACAAGGCATTGCACATCACCGTGCAATGCGAAAATTATTTTATCACCAGAGTCCTAATTGATGGGGATCCAGCCTCAACATTTGTCCGTTGGTAACACTCAGGATGTTGGGTAAGGGACTGCACGAGATAAAGGACAGGGCCATCAACATAAAAGCTTTCGATGGTTCCCAAAGGTCCATCATTGGGGAAATTAGTCTATGTTTGCAAATGGGGCCTACTTGGTTCGATGTTAATTTTCAAGTGATAGACGTGCCGGCATCTTACAATTTGCTATTGGGACGACCATGGATTCATGCTGCTGGGGCCGTAGCATCAACACTATATCAGGCAATAAAGTTTGAGTGGAATCACCAGGAGGTGATCATTCACGACGACGGTAGCAATCCTATATACAGTCGCCAAACCATTCCGGCAATTGGAGGCAGAAGAAAGATAGGTGGGGAGACCTATAATCATATCGAGCGAGTCAACACCGTTGACAAGGACAAATGGTGGGACAACAAAATTCAGAGCAAACTGAAATGGAGTGGGTACGAACCTGGCAAGGGGCTTGGCAAGAACCTCCAAGGAGTCGCTAAGCCTATAAAACTCAAGAAACATGGCACCACCTTCGGTCTGGGATATGAGTATACCTGGGAAGAATTCAACAACTGGTCGCCACCGTGGCGCGATCCTTACTATCCGCCGGAATAGCCAATACCATGCTTGGAACAGACTTTCCAACTGGCCGATGTTATCTATGGGTCAGACGAAGAGGAAACACTGGCAGCGATGAAGAATTTGTTCCTAGAAAACAATGATATGGTTTGTTATGTCGTTCTCGAGGAGGAGGGGGAGGAAGGCCCTTCCATATAGGCTGTAAGAAGAGGAGCACGCCTCAACAACTGAACCATCAGAACCACCAGAGCTCGACGAGCCTCGAGGTAGCAAGGCTGAACAAGCATCATGCACTATCTTTTATTTTTACTAGTTAATTTTTCATTTCGCATTTTAAATTTCCACGATATGATCTTCAATGTTCAAAACAGTTGTGGAATTTATCAAAGCGTTTTGATTTTCCTTATAAATCAACACTCTTATTATTTTTTCTTATTACTTTACTTATACAACATTACTATTACTTATCTTGATGAACCAATGACTGTGACATGCAATGAGACAACACAACAAACAGACATAGAGTCAGAGAAAGATGACATACCAGAGGAGATTGTTAAGGAAGTTGAGAATTTTTAAAACAGACCAAAATCCATCTTGGACGAGACTGAGGTTGTTAATCTGGGGGATGAAGAGAATGTCAAGGAAACATGAATCAGCATTCACTTATCGCCATCAGAAAAGAAGGAATACACAAAATTTCTAAGAGAATATGAGGACATATTTGCCTGGTCGTATGACGACATGACGGGCCTGAGCACGTCTATTGTGGCTCATAAACTGCCAACTAATCCGACACGTACGTCAGTAAAACAGAAGCTCAGAAAGTTCAAGCTGGATATGAGTTTTAAAATCAAGGAAGAAGTCACCAAGCAGGTCAAAGCACATGTCCTCAGGGTAGTAGAATACCTGGCATGGTTAGCCAACATTGTTCCAGTAGCAAAGAAGGACAGGAAGGTTAGAGTCCGTGTCGACTACCAAGATCTCAATCGGGCCAGTCCAAAAGATGACTTTCCTTTACCAAACATACATATCCTGATCGACAACTGTGCCAAGAATGAGCTGCAGTCATTCATGGATTGTTTCGCTGGTTATCATCAGATGTGGATGGATGAAGAAGATGCTGAAAAAATGGTTTTCATTACACCGTGGGGAATGTACTACTACAAAATGATGTCGTTTGGGTTATAGAATGCAGGGGCCACCTACATGAGGGCCATGACTACCATTACTCATGATATGATATACAAGGAAATCGAGGTGTACGTAGATGACCTTATCATCAAGTCGAAGAAGGCCACTGATCACATAGAAGATTTGAGAAAATACTTCAATTGACTGTGCAGGTAAAACCTAAAACTGAGTCTCGCAAAGTGTGCATTTGGGGTTCCTGCTGGAAAATTACTTGGGTTTATTGTGAGCCGCCGAGGAATAGAATCGGATCCATCAAAGGTCAAGGCCATTCAGGAACTTCCCCGCCGCCAAAGAACAAGAAGGACGTGATGAGTTTCTTGGGAATACTTAACTATATCAGCCGGTTCATAGCACAGTCCACAGTCATCTGTGAGCCAATCTTCAAGATGTTGAAGAAGGATGCCACCACCAAATGGACTGATGACTGCCAGAAAGCTTTCGACATAATCAAGGAATATATATCAACACCACCAGTCTTGGTCCCACCCGAGTCAGGTAGACCTTTACTACTCTACATCGCAGTGTTAGATGTTGCCTTCAGTTGCGTCTTGGGGTAGCATGATGAAACGGGGAGGAAAGAGCAGGCCATTTACTATCTCAACAAGAAGTTCATTCCCTACGAGGCCCGGTATTCTCTGTTAGAACGCACCTACTGTGCACTGACTTGGGTGGCCCAGAAGCTGAGGCATTACTTTTGTGCCTATACTACATACCTCATATCAAGGATGGATCCTCTGAAGTACATCTTTCAGAAGCCCATGCCCACGGGAAAGCTAGCTAAGTGGCAAATCCTGTTGAGTGAGTACGACATTGTCAACGTGACTCAGAAAGAATCAAGGGACAGGCACTAGCAGATCACCTTGCTGAAAACCCCGTGGATGGAGAATATGAACCCCTGAAGACGTATTTTCCTGACGAAAAGGTATCATTCATAGGAGAAGACATTGCAGAATCCTATGATGGCTGTAATATGTTTTTCGATGAGGCAGCAAATTTCAAAGGAGTTGGCATAGGAGCAGTCCTAGTATCAGAAACCGGTCAGCATTATCCGGTGTCTGCCAAACTCAAGTTCCCGTGCACCAACAATATAGCTGAATACGAAGCCCGCATCTTAGGGCTCAAGATGGCTATTGACATGAACATTCATGAGTTACTGGTAATTGGAGATTCAGACTTGCTTATACATCAGGTACGAGAAGAATGGGCAACCAATAACTCGAAGATACTCCCGTATCTACATCATGTACAGGAATTGAGAAAGAGGTTCACAAAGATAGAATTCCGACATGTTCCCAGAATCCAGAATGAATTCGCCGATGCATTGGCTACCATGTCATCCATGATACAACATCCAGACAAAAACTTCATTGATCCTATTCCAGTAAAGATCCATGATCAGCCAGCTTATTGTGCCCATATTGAAGAAGAAGCAGACAGAAAGCCTTGGTTTCATGATATCAGGGAATATTTGGCAAAAGGAGATTACCTAGAACTTGCAAATCCTACCTAGAAACGCACACTTCGGAGGTTGTCCAATAATTTATTCCATAGAGGGGGAATCCTGTATAGGAGGACTCCTGATTTGGGATTGCTAAGGTGTGTCGACGCAAAGGAAGCATCCAAGCCACTAGAGGAAATTCACGCTGGGACCTGCGGTCCACATATGAATGGTTTTGTCTTAGCAAAGAAGATACTCCGAGCTGGTTACTTTTGGATGACTATGGAGACAGGCTGCATCCAGTATATCCAGAAATGCCACCGCTGCCAGACACACGCAGACATGATAAAGGTACCTCCCAATGAG
Organism: Nicotiana glauca; assembly: GCA_026770625.1. Lineage (NCBI taxonomy): Eukaryota > Viridiplantae > Streptophyta > Magnoliopsida > Solanales > Solanaceae > Nicotiana > Nicotiana glauca. Next base: position 41,531 of record MU784808.1, read on the forward strand.
CTTAATGCAACAAGCTCACCGTGGCCTTTCGCTGCCTAGGGAATGGATGTTATTGGACCCATCGAGCCTTCCGCTTCCAACAGACACAGATTTATCCTGGTAGCAATCGACAATTTCACCAAATGGGTCAAAGCAGCATCCTATATAGCAGTAACTAAGAAAGTCGTGAAAGACTTTGCTCGCGATCGTATCGTTTTTCAATTCGGGATTCCAAAATCAATCATTACTGACAATGGCTCCAACCTCAACAGTGACCTGATGAAAGCTATATGTGAAACCTTCAGGATCAGACATAAGAATTCCACAGCCTACAGGCCTGAAATGAACGGAGCTATAGAAGCCGCCAACAAGAACATCAAGAAGCTATTGAGAAAAATGATAGAGAAACATAAGCAATGGCATGAAAAGCTATCATTTGCTCTATTGGGATATCTCACCACAATCCGCACATCAACTGGGGCAACCCCCTATATGCTGGTTTATGGTACAGAAGCCGTCATTCTTGCTGAAGTAGAAATTCCTTCCTTCAGAATCATACATGATGCTGAGCTCAACGATGCAGAATGGATGAAGAGTCGTTACGAGCAGCTGGCTCTTATAGATGGAAAAAGAATGAATGCAGTTTGCCATGGTCAACTTTATCAGAACAGAATGTCCAGAGCCTTCAACAAAAGAGTCAAGCCGAGACAGTTCACGCTAGGGCAGCTGGTGATAAAGAAATTTTTCCCGCATCAAGATGAAGCCAAAGGGAAGTTTTCCCTCAACTAGCAGGGTCCTTTCATGGTTCACCAGGTTCTGACAGGAGGAGACCTTATACTTGCCGAAATGGATGAAGAAGTTTGGCTGAAGCCAATTAATTCAGATGCAGTCAAGTGCTACTATGTGTAATCTTTGTGTTTTCCTATATGATGTTAATTGAACTAAGTCTGACCTGATTCTTATTTAAAAGGGGACACGTAGGCAGCCTTATGGGTTCGATCACAGTTTAATAAAATTTTTATTTTCCCCCGCAATTGGAAACCGAGGCAGAATTTTGAGGAGGACCCTTAAAATTTCGAAGTAATTTCAGCCAATCATCGCAAGCAACTGTAAGAAGCATTAACCCATTAAACTAGGGCAGAATTTTGAGGAGGACCCTCAAAATTCCGTAGCAAGAGAGGTCGCAATGTCTGAGCCACATCACAGTCGTCGGTCCATCTAAAAAGTTGTTTCTTAATTGTATACTTATGGCATTTTTTACAAATTCATGCATATTTATTGCTAAAATTGCCTTGTTTAGCAACATTACCCCAATGATACATACCGTATCACCAGATCAAAGCCGAACAGGCCAAGCAGAGCTAGTAGGGATGCGAACTAACCTCCCCCTCTACAAAACTCACGATTTTTCTTTGAATGCAGACACCTGGATTGCGAAAGCATCCGTCATACTATACACTCACGAGACAAACATTGTTCATGAATACAACTCTCAGAATTGTTGCACTTACCAACACTTGCTATCCACGCACGCTGATGATATTCCTTATATCACAATGTCCCCAGCAGTCATAATATCGCAACCTGCTATCAGCTAAGAAAACTTTATTACCATTTGCCCCTTTTATTTCTTGCATAAGGCTACCATTTTGCCTTCCGAGACTAAACGCTGTCTCCATCTGCATTTTTTCTGCACTGTATAAGGCTACCATTTTACCTTCCAAGAATAAACATTGTTTTCATCTGTATTTTACTGCATTGCATAAGGCTACCATTCTGCCTTCCGAGACTAAACACTGTCTCCATCTACATTTTTCTGCATTGCATAAGGTTACCATTTTGCCTTCTGAGACTAAACGCTGTCTCCATCTGTATTTTTTTGCATTGCCTAGCTTAAAGATTGCCACCTCTACATTTGCATGGCTGAAAGATTGCCTCCTTATTTACACTTGCATGGCTGAAAGATTGCCACCTTATTTACATTTGCATGGCTGAGAGATCGCCACCTTATTTACACTTGCATGGCTAAAAGATCTCCACCTTATCTACACTTGTATGGTTGAAAAATCGCCACCTCATTTACGTTTGCATGGCTGAAAGATCGGCCACCTCATTTACATTTGCATGGCTGAAAGATCGCTACCTTATTTACATTTGCATGGCTGACAGATCGCCACATATTGCATGTCATGGGCTGAAAGATCGCCAAATACTGCATGTCATGGGCTGAAAGATCGCCAAATTATCTGAAGGCGTCATTGTTCAGAGGCACCATTTGCATAGCCTGAGAACACCATGCCATGGCATGAGGATCTCTTTTAATCTTTTGTATATCATTATTCAAAGGCGTCATGGTTCGGAGGCATCATCCTCATAGCCCGAAAACATCATTTCATGGCCTTCGAATTCTTTATTATATGCTTCATGGCCCAAGACATCATGGTCTAAGGACGTCATTCTAACCGTCCAAAGACAACCTTCATGGTCCGACGGGAATCTGCATCATGTTTAAATTTACGCACCATATATGCTTGTATTGTAGATAAACCGGTGAGCAACGGCCATCTCGATAGGAGCGATCCCGCTCCAGTTCCCATAGCACTATCAAACTTTAACCATTCACCCCGTGTTGAATATTACGTCCGTTCTTGGGAAGTCTCTATTGGCATACTCCCCCGACGGATCCTGAACTACACATGACCTAATTCCTTCAAAACTAGTGATATGTAGGCGGCTCAGAAGCCAGAGTACAACCTAAATTTCCTTCAAACCGTTTTGCTTGGTCAAAATTGGCCATCGTATCTTTACCCGACAAATCCTTCATCCTTCCCGAGTAAAGAGTGGCAGCTGTTGATACCCAATTTTTCCCTGTATATTTTTTAAATATGAAAAATGCTTTCAAAATAGCATATGTATGCATATATAAGTATGCCCAAATATTTTATTATTTTTCCTTAATTTTTAAAAGGTTTTTAAATTAATTTATTGCCCTATTTTATTCAGAAAAGCCCAATAATTATTTCCAAAATTATTATTTTAGTGATTCATTTATTGGAATCTGATATTTAAACTAAAATATAGCTAAGATAATTTTTGCATATTTTTACAAATTTATTTAGTATTTTTAAGTCTAAATTGCATATAATTACAATATTAGTCTCTTTTAGATTTAATTACGTTTATGTCTATAAAATTAGGTCCAATATTTTATTATTTTATAATTATGTATAATTAATCATTTAGTACCTTTAATTTATTTCCAGAAATTATCTACTATTTTTTATAAAATAAATAAGGGAAAAGTGGCTATTTAAAATACAGCCCAATTGTATTTCGATTTTAGCCTTATTTGAACCTCCAATTGAACCCAATTTTAAACCTAATTACCCATCCCAAATCCTAGTCATACCCGACCCATGACCCAATTAAAACAACCCGCCCAGATTCCCATTTAATCCCAGCAGTTGATCACTCAAATCAACGACTCACATTAACCCTTTCCTTTTTAATCTCGACCTACCCCCTAAACCTAACCATTTCACACCCTTAGCCGCCTCTGAATCCGTTTCTCTCTCAATTCTCTCTCAACCCCCTCTCAAACCCTAGCCGCCACCCTCAACTACCACCCTAAAACCGACCAAATCAATGGCTTCCAAAGCCATTGAAGGCATGTATCCACCTCCCTGGGCTTCTATGTGTTCAAGTATCACGGTTTCAAGGCTGAATCCTGGAAAATCTTGGTCCAGACCTTGGTCGATCTCAGCTTTATGAATGTCTCTGGTCAACTTTGACCTTGCTCCGGCCAGCCATGGCTATTCGAGTATGACTCTTGACTTCTCCTGCTTAAATCGATGATTTTCCAAGCCTTTCTCACCATATGGGGTTCGTCTAAAACCCTAAACTTTGAGGTTCTTCCGATTTCTTTTAGATCTATGTTTACTCTAAAATTCTAAACGTTTTTCTCAAGGTTTCTTCCAAAACTCTGCCTTCAAAACCCCTTTATCTTTTCCGATTATGTTTTGTTAAGTTATTTCGAAGCTTTCTATGATTTTTTTGTCATGTTCTACTTTGTTTCCTTATATCGTTCTTCTACTTGAGTTTGCATGTTAAGGGCCTTAATTTCTTTTGAGATTTCTGAATCTATTTTGTTAGTGTTTGTCTGATTTTCATCTCTAGACTCTATTGGTGTTGAAAGCCCTAAAATTTTGGGTTTATTCGAGTTCTGAGACTATTTGCTGTGTGATTAACTTGTTTATCATCTCTAAATTCGATTGGTTTCAAAACCCTAATTTATTTGGGGCTTATTCAAGCTTCTGAAGTTGTTTCACCTGTTTGAAGTTGCTCGACTGGACTTGAAACCCTTTTGTTTCAACATCTGTTTCTTTAAGTGATATTGACTTCTTGCCACCATTATACTTTTCAGGAGGGCCCTTTCACTTGACCCTTTGCATGCTATTTGACACTCCTTTCTCTATTACTAAGTTACTAAAGTTAACCTATGTGACTATCATGTTTCGATAGTTCACTATCTACTAGCTTTGTGATTCTTATTGCATGATGCTTCTCTTTGTCATAAGTTCAGCCTCGCATACCTAATGTTTATGCACTCTTTTTATATGCTGAATTCCTCTTTTGAATGACCTCCAATTCTGGACTAATGTCAAACCATTCCTTGTGAAATTTTGATTCTTTCCTTGTCTCACCTCACTGATTTCCCTGTTTCTTGGTCTAATTTGAACACTTTCCTTTGAACCTTGGATCCCTACCTTTTCTACTTAATATGATTGATTCCTTTACCTTGGTTATATTGGTACTTGATTTTTACCGACATTTCCTTGATTAGGATCTGATGAACCTAGTCTCTATTACATATTGAGTACTTGTACTATGCTGAAATATTTCCTTATTGGTTATATTCAGCCTTATGTGATTTCTTTCCTTAGTAATTGCATGTTACCGTTTAATTTTAACTTCTTAATTAAAGGAGGTACTTATACTGATTTGATTTTAATTAGTACATAGTTCCATAATTACTGCTAAACTATGATTCTTGCCTTCTTTTCTACCTATTTTCAAACTATAAATACCTTGCTCTTTCATTAACACACACATAAACACTCTTAGTTCTAAAATCACTTACATACAAAACATTCTCTCCTGCTTTACTACTTCTATTGTGACCTATTTAGCTGGCTGAAAGCCAAAGTTATATTTTAAAATCCTGCTACCTTGCCTTTACTGTATTTTGCTTCTTTGAACTGGTATGTTCTGATTAAAATTTCAGCATCACAACAATATGTTTACTTAATACTTTTGCCTTCTTGTCTGCCTATTGCTTGTGTTTAATTCAGTACTTTATTCTAGCATGCTGTAATTTCTTTCTTCCTATTTTGAATCTATGTATTAAGTATCCTAAACCCCTACCCCAATGTGTTTGATATTGATGTATTGTTTGAGGCATGACAGTATTGAGCATTGCTGTCCATGACTCAAACTTGATTCTCCTGGGATCATAACCTCTATGTATTCTCTAATATTGTGTGTTCTGGTGGGCTTATGGGCATGCCAGCATCTTCTATTGTTGTGCATGCCCAAAGCTGACCCTTGCCTAAGTACATAGTCTCTTTGCAATTTCCCAACCCCTGAACCCTTTTTGTATGAAATTATCAACTTATTTATGGCTGTTTCCCATCATCCCTTTCCCTCTCCTTTATTCCCTCAGAACTGTGTTTCTTTACTTGCACTCTCTCTTAGACTTAAGTCCTGCCCCCTCCTGTGAGCCTTGGGACCCATGAGCTCCCTCTGAACTTGGACACTTGAGGACTGGCACTTCCACACTTCACTTGTCCCTATTTTGGTGATACAATTTGGTTGTGAGCACTGCCCGGAGCCCCATTGAGGCTCTTAGTGAACTCTGACACACTCAAATTGGAGAAAGGCTGGGATCAGTGGTCTTTGAGTTGGTCTATCTCATAACTCAGAGAGGAAGTCAAGAATCAGGCTTCCTTCTGTTGTACTTTTCTGATGTAATTTATTATTCTGGTTTGTAATAAGTTGTAATTAACATCTGGGGTTGGCTAGTGAAAAAGGGTGGGTAACTATGCATGCAAGGGTAGAAATCATTCCTATAGGGTGTTTTAACTTCTGTATATTCAAACTTCACCTAGAAATCAGGCCTATGGGGTATTTTAACTTCTACATATTCAAACTTCACCTAGAAATCATGCCTATAGGGTGTTTTAACTTCTTCATATTCAAACTTCACCTAGAAATCATGCCTATAGAAATATTTTAATAATTTAGACTGCATTTAGACACTGTGTCTATAAGGTTTAAAAGAGGTTTCTGCATTTAGATACCATGTCTATAAGGTTTAAAGCAAGTTTCTGCATTTAGATACCATGTCTATTAGGTTTAAAACAAGTTCTTGCATTTAGATACCATGTGTATAAGGTTTAAAACAAGTTTATACACTTAGACATCATGTTTATAAGGTTTCTGCAATTAGATACCGCGTCTAAAATCAGTAATGCATAGAAATCATGCCTATAGGGATCCTCGAGCAATTCTGATTTGTTTTCATTCACAGTCAATGTTGGATATAAAATCAGTAATGGTAGATGCTATCACCTGCAGAACCTGTAACCAATTTATTTAATTTTTGTACATTCTGCATCTCTTTTAATAATCTAAGTCCCTCACTTAACAAGTTTAACAAGAATGCATGTAGGACTTCAAACAATTCATTTCGAGCCTTACTATCTCATCACCTTCTAAGTTCAGTTGATATCATACCTATAGGACCCCGTCTAAACACTTAGGCAAGTCGTAGAGTAATAACTATAAACTGAATATGTTCCTATTAATCATTACAACCAGCAGGCAAGCCTGATTCAGACTTCTTATATGAGTTATGTAATAAACCAATCTGCCTCAATATTTAAACTCCCTCGTCTTTGGTATTTTTAATCAGACCTGAAAAGTATGTGCAAGTCATGCTAATTATACGCTTTCTTTGTTTAAGGAGGTATATATGAGCATTTGTTTGTTTATATTCTTTCCCCCAAATATGCAATATGTGTTTTGTATGTCGCCTTAGAGTTTTTACCTTTAAAATTTCAAATAAGCCTAATATCCCTCCCTTTTAGGATTAGTAGTCCTAAGTGCTCCGGGACTGATAGGAGTGGGACGGGTAATAGCATGTAATAAGTGATCGAGACAAATCCGCGCTTTAAATACCTTAATGGGGTGGGAAGGGTAGATATGAATATGATGACCACAAGATAATGTCACGTGTAGCCCCTCATTGAGGAGTAATTACCGGACATTGTGTGGGATGATCCATATTTTTTAATAAACCTAGGACCCCCTTCCTTTGTTCTTCATTTCTTTTCTTTCAGCATTTTAACTCCTTATTTAAAAAGTCGACTTTTCTAATTGTTCTTTCAAACCATTTATGTGTTGAAATCCCCTCTTATTTGAGCCTTATCTGCCTCTATGCTAATTGCACCTCAATTTACAATAATTGTCTGGCCGGAAATCACACTTGTGGATTCTGAGGGGTTCCTAACACCTTCCCCTTAGAATAATTTCAAGCCCTTACCCTATCTCTGGTTAGTCAAATCAAACTCTTTTGGTGTCCTAATGCACCCTAATTATTAGGTGGCGACTCTTCAAATGCAAATCGAGTTCCCAAATGGAATGAGTTGTCCCTCCAAATGTCATAAACCTGATTTTGCGAGAAAAAGGGGGCGCGAAACTACCTCATCCCCCGGAATAACATTTCATATAGGATCATTGTCTGCCATGTTGTACCTGAATCGATTAACTCACACAAGTTAGTAAATAGAAGGAAAGAACAAACAAGACATAAACCTAGTAAGATAGATAGCCAAAACGTTTAGCTCCCGGCAACGGTGCCAAAAAATAATCAGCTCCAATCCTATACCACTATAAAATGGCAATTAGTGGTCGATGAAGCTTTTACCCGAAAGGTCGGGATCGATATCCACAAGGAGCTAATATTGGCTGGGAATTGAGTTTCTATCTAATCTAGCTATGCGTGTTGTTCTTAATTGCACTTCTAATCATGCTTTATTTTGTTTCTATTATACTTTTAATACTAATGAATGAAGAAAATAATCCAAGTATAATATTTTTGTAAGGGTTTTCTCAATTGATAAAAGGCACTAAGGAAGTGACTTACACATAGGTGAGTATCTAAAGGGGTCTAAAACTTAGGGCAAATATGTTATAATTGGAATCATGATATAACCATTGCACATAATTACTCACTCTATACCTCTCTGTAGTTTGAGTGACTTTGCCCTAATTGGCTTTCTCAATCCCAATTGGGTGTTCAAACAATACAAGCAATATTGGCTCAAGTCGGGTAGTACTATTTTTAGATTTAATCCTTTAATTGGGGATATCATTCTCTTGAATGACCCCAATTCCTTGTTAGCCTGAATTTCCTAGACTTAATTGGGGTTATGACTTTCTTGCTTCATTTTGACCAAACACTGCAAACAAGCATAATAAGTTAGTTTTGGGAATATTTTTACACATTTTTTATCCAAAACCTGAGAAAAAGGAGCATAAGATAGATTAGAATCCCTAGTTATCACCCAGTCTGAAAAAGTCTTCCAAAATGGACGAGTCCACACAATAAAAAAAGGAACGAATGGGATAGTCCGCGCCATGAGCCCCTTCCTTAGACCTCTCCTTCCCTGCTCGGGCCTTCTCGAGCATGGAATTGGTATAGGAGGGCGGCCCTAAAATCTACAGTATATTGGGTGCTTCCTTCGGAGCAAAGCTGGCATCCCGGGGAGTCTCTGCCCCCGTCTCCTTCTCGACCTCCCGAATCTGAGAGAGATCTGACTCATGAATCTCCCCTCGATAGCTGCCTATTCCTCAGGAGGGGTTGGCCCATGGGCCATGGAAAAATCATCTTCCTCGGGCTCATCCCTAAATTGAAGAAGCGAGTCCGAGTCGGGTGCTCAGGAGCCAGAACTTTTCTTTGGCTTACGGGCCAATCTTTTCTTTGGTTTCTTCTCTAAGTTTAGGGAGCTGGAAGCCTTCTTTTTCCTCTTCTTTTTATCCCCATCTGCATCCCCGAGCTATCCTAAAGCATAGGGATCAAGGGACAAGGACACATCCACGCCCCCTTCTAAAGGCCTAAGCTCAATGGTCTTAGGAAAACCTACAAAAGGAAAAGTGAGAAAAAGAGAATAAGTATGATGCAAATAGGAATGCCCTATGTTACTTATTCAGGGAAGGGACTTAACATGATAATGGGCCTCCCATCGGCCCTTCGAGAGTTTGTTCCATGTGCGCTCGGAATAAGGCATCTATGAATAAATACCCTCGATCCACTCTGTGAATCGAGGGATAGCGTTTGGGACTTGAGCGGCGGCTGCACCACCGCAAATACTAGTGAGAAAAAAAAGAGATAAACATAGAATTGGAACTTAAAGGAAAATTGTACTTACGAGATGCATTCCACTTCTCGGGAAATGACATGAAATCGAGGGGGATCAAGTCTTCGGTCCTTACCCAAATGAAGCATCCCTGCCAGCCCCGGTCCCGATCTTCATCAATACTCGAAAATGGGACTTTGCTGGCCCGACATGTAAGCTTTATTAGTCCCCCTTGGAAGATTTGGGGACTGTATAGGCAGAGTAGGTGATCGATGGTGAACCGATGAGATTTGGTCTTGTTCACGAAGTAACGAAGGAGGATCACGATCCTCCATAGTGACTGGTGGATCTGACCAAGGCATACTTCGTACCTCTTGTAAAATTCCAATATCACCAGTTCCATTGGACCTAATGTGAAGGGATACGTATAAACACTTAAATACTCCTCCACATGGGTAGTAATGGCATCCCAAGGCACGGGGACTACTACGTCCTTACCTTCCTAGTTGTAATTCTCTCGGACCACAGAAATGACGTATTCCGTAATGGAGCATATATACCTTAATACTCCTTGACCTCGATCCTGCACCGACGAGGACTTTTCGACCTTAAAGTCTTCTAAAATTGAGTAGCCCCCGAGGATAAACATTTTTAAGAGAGGCTCGGGAGCCGATTTGTTAGTAGCCGGGCCTGGAGCAAATGTCTCGAGGATGACTATATCAGGAGTGACCGCCTCAATTTTAGCAGTCGGTTGGGAAGAAGAAGAAGAAGAAGAAAAGACTTTTGAGGAACATATTTAGATTTTTTAGCCACTGTTATCTAAAAAAGCTTGAAAAATCTAAGAAAAAATTTTGAAAGATAAAGGGCCAAGTGTACTGATTTGGGTAAACACTAGGTAAAATCCTGGAAGTTACTTAAAAATCTTGAAGAACGCAGGTAACAATATGAAAATATGAAGAAGGTTAGTGATAACTTTAAAGCTCGAAGGTAGAAGCTTGGTCAAAAGGTGCAAATTGAACGAAGAATGGAAGCCTTTATAGAGATTTTGTGTCACTTCGCATTCAGAGGTGGACTGCTGATGGTTGACACGTGTTCGAAGTCAGAACGATGTGACTGATGGGACATTTAGGCTTCTTTATCATTTATGTTACGACGTATTAATGAAGGAATTGAAAAGCATCTGTAGTTTCTCATCGTATCTGTAAACCTACTCTCTAAAAAATGGGAGAACTATCTGTGTACAGGTAAAATCGAGCCTGTTGAACATCGTGGTTTCTCGGCAAGATAAACGGAGCAGGAATATGATGTAAGGAAACAAAATGTGGGCGAGGAGCCTTTCGTATCGGGGTTCGAGCAAAACACCTGCCCTAGGCATCAGAACTACATCCTCTGGGTCCAGTTCAAGCCTCAAGATTTCGAAGAACATAATCAAATGGCTACACGGCTAATGAAAGGGCCGTGATATCCGTGCCCAACTGGATATCACGGCAAGAATCTCTGCCTATATCGGCAAAAATTCAGTGATTAGCTAAACGGAAAATTTTTACCTTTCTTAGAATGTGCTTAGGTAAAATTCTCCTACTATATAAAGGGGAAAACTTATTATTCATAGGACACATTGTAACACGCATACTAGAGCAATTTATCTCTATTCTCTCTGTTATTCAAATTTATTATTTTTGTTCATTAGTTCTTCATTAGTGCAAGTTGGGGATCGAAGGCAGGTTCTTCATTGAACCATTAATCGAGCTCGGGATCACTCTTACCACTGGTTTGGCTATTGGTTACTTCTTTCATTTGTTTAATCTAACAACATTAATTATTTGTGTAAAGATCGTTACTGAAAATAGAGTAATTGAGCTAAGCCATGCCTACCATGGCAGTTGAAGAAACTTCTGGAGCTCAACGAAGAAATGGAGAAGAAGAAGAATAGGAAAATGATGAAAAGAAGCTCGAGGGCTTTTTCTGATACCTCATAAAGTATATATACACATGTACTTGTACAACTGGCAACAACTAATTCTAACGATGAATTAACTAACTCTAACAGTGACATTAACTAGCTCTAAGTAATTACTTGAACAATGCAATAAATATCTCAATACCCCCTCTCAAGTTGGAGGTGGTGAAAACACTTCCAACTTGGTTAAAACGCCTGAATGTTTGACGCATGTTAAAGCCTTGGTAAGAATGTCCGCAAGTTGTTGATCAGTTACGATGTGATGCAATGAAATGAGGCCCTATTGCAGTTGTTTCCTCACAAAATGGCAGTCAACCTCGATGTGTTTTGTACGCTCGTGGAACAAATGATTTTTATCCATGTGCAAGGCTCACAAATTATCACAGAATACTGGAATGGGGTGTATAGAGGGAACTCTCAGTTCAACCAAAAGTCTGCTTGGCCACACCAGTTCACCAACTACCTTTCTAAGTGACGTGTACTCTCCCTCTGCTGAAGATCAAGAAACAACTTCCTGCTTCTTGGACTTTCAACTGAGTGGACTGTTTCCCAGCAAAACAATGTACCCACTTACCGATCTTCTTGTGTCTGGACAAGAGGCCCAATCTGACTCACAGAAGGCTCTAACATTCCAATCTTTAGACTTGGACATAAGGACTCCTAGTGTAGGATCACCATTGAGATACCTTAACATATGGTAAGCAGCTTTCAAGTAAGGCTCTCTAGGATCTTGCATGAATTGTCTTAAATGTTGAATCCCAAAATCTATGCCCAATCTAGTATTAGTAAGAAAGTTTAACTTTCCTATTAGTTTCCTGTAAAAGGTTGGATTATCCAAAGGTTTACCCTCTTTGGCTTTAAGTTTTTCATTAGGATCAAGTGGGGAGCTGAAAGCTGTATATTCCAAACAATTGTACTCTTTCAATAAGTCCAGAACAAATTTTCTTTGGGAAATGATCACACCATCAGTCTTGTATAGTACTTCTAGACCTAAGAAGTAGTGAAAATTACCTAAGTCCTTTATCTTGAACTTGTCATGAAGAAAGGTTTTCAATTGTAATATTTCCTCCAGATCTGTCCCTGTGACCAAGATGTCATCTACATAAACTGCCACATAAACCACTGAATCTCCATGTTGTTTGTGAAATAATGAATAGTCATTTAATGAGTGACTAAAACCTTTAGAACACAATGCCTCAGTTAGTTTCTCATACCATTGTCTACTAGCTTGCTTGAGGCCATATAAATACTTATTTAACTTGCAAACCAGTGACTTATCCTCTACCATAAGGCGTGGTGGGATATGCATATACACATCTTCATGTAAAAACCCCATGAAGAAAAGCATTGTTTACATCCAATTTGAACATTGCCCAATTATTCTTTACTGATACTGCAATCAAAGTTCTCATTATGGTCAACTTCACCACAGGAGAAAATATTTCTGTGAAATCTACACCTTCTTGTTGAGTATATCCCTTCACAACTACCTTGGACTTATACCTCTCTATTGTGCCATCACACCTGTGCTTTATTTTGTAGACCCATCTCTTAAGAGAAAAAGCATAGATGCTCCTGTCAGGAGGCGTGACAGGTTGGCTATGGAGATTTTGAGAAGAGGTCGAGGTAGGCCTAAGAAGTACTGGGGAGAGGTGATTAGACACGACATGGTTCTGCTTCAACTTATTGAGGACATGACCCTTGATAAGAGGGTGTGGAGGTCGAGGATTAAGGTAGAAGGTTAGTAGGTAATTTATAGTTGTTCACCGATAGTCTTAGTAGCATGCATGCCCCTTCATATTCTTAGATTTCTATTACATTATGTGGTTGTTTTCGCCTCAGGTATCGTATTCCCTGCTGCTATTATTTGGTACTACTTATCCTTTATCCCCTCCCCCTTTTTCTTTTCTCTTCCTTCCTTACTTTTACTACAGCAAAAAGTGGATGTAGCGGAAATAAAAAAGGTAATTAGCGGCAATAAAAATAGCCACTATATCATTTACCGGCCATTGATCTTTAGCCGCTGAAGCCAGGGTCGCTAAAGCCTTTAGCGACATTTAGAACAAAAGATGGTAAAAGGTATGACTTATTGCCGCTAAATATAATTTGCTTTAACGGCAATTATTTGCGACAATTATGATGGCCGCTAAATCCAAGCTAAAACTACTACTAACTCTTTTTTTGTGTCCATTTTATAGCCACTAAATTCAAAAAAAAATTGCCACTAAAAGTCCATACCTTTAGTGGTAAATGTTTTGTGGCAATTAGAATGACTATAATATCCCTTCTGAAAATGTATTAATATGCCCTTATAGCATCCATTTTAATGGCTAGTAAATTTAATTAAATTGCCGCTAGAAATCATCTTTAGCAGCAATTATAATGGCTACAATATTCCCTGTGGAGACATCACAATTTGCCATTTTATCGTCCATTTTTATAATTGATATGTCCTGTTAAATTAGCGCCAAAAGTCACAAGCTATAACGACAATAGTTTAGCCACCATTAATAATAGCGAATACATTCATTTAATCAAGGTTCCAAATAACAAAACATACTAATATTAATTCATAAAAACATAATGTATCTCATTAAATTTTAACAAACAAAAGAAAGTACTAATCCGAAATATTAATATCACAGTAACTTAAAAAAAAGCATATAATGTCTGAAGTAAATAGCTAATGTCATTAGATGACTAATTCTAACTAATAATAATCTTCAAGTAATATTTGCAACTCTTCATCATATTGAAATCTTTGACCTGCTAAATTATCCATCATGTATGACCTGAAATTATAAAATAACTATGTTAATTGATGAAATATATGAGCACTGTAGATGTACGCATAAGCAAGCAAATCTTCTTCTACTAGCAATCACTAAATATAAGAGAAATGCAAGACAAGTATTATCACACCAATGTAGAAAGCAAAAACATATGAAATTTATGCAAGACTTGGCAATTAATCTGACAAATATAAGATATACAAAGCTAGCTTAGCTCCTAGATAAATTGAGTATTGAAAAGGGATCTATTCATTCAAGTTCTTGATGGCTAACACCTGTTGATGGATAATGCTTATCAGTTATCAGTAGGATTTTATATCAAACTAGCAGCTGTAGCTGCTGCAATATTCCTGACATTCTTCCAGGAAATAAATATAAACATACATGTATTAATGGCTTTTAGGTCTTGCATAGGTTAAAGTTCATGTTTTTTCCTAAGTTGTCCCTTTGTGATCTTATTGGAATCCATTTCCATCTAAAATGACTAGGACCACAACACATTATCTCCTCAAACCCCAACTCTGACACTTAAAAAAAATCTTTGGATGATGAAATCAAATTCGAAAGATGAGCATGCCTATGTGCTAGTATGTCCATGCCTCATCAACTGATCAACCTACCTTGGGTGGTATTATCACTATGTGCTCATTCCCAGGAAGGTGTATCAGTGATAAGCAAGGAAGCAAGAAAGCAAGGAGGAGTTTCAATAATCAAGGACTATGTAAGTACTGCTGGAATTATCACCAGAAGAGGCAGCCCAGAACTGTCTATAATACAACATCAGTTGAGCCATTGAGAAGGAGGGACAATCTGGGGATTTCAAAGCCAAAGGATGGGTGGAGGCATCAAACACATCCAGTTATTTGGATATCACATACAGGGAGAAGGCAATGAGCTTTGCAGGAATGCATAATTCTGCAGATCATCAGGACCAAATAGATTGGGAGGAGGCCATGATGGTCGGTTCTAATATTGTGCTTTTAAAATTTTAGACATTATCATACTGGACTGGGAGTTCAATGTTTATAAGTGTCGCAACCTTATAGGAGTAACAGTTGCTCTCCTATCTGCTGCTAATTCAAAGGGTGGTATCATCACATGTTGCTCAGTGCCTTGAAGGAGTAACAGTAGGAGGCAAAAGCAGGGGTGTATGCATATTTCTGCCCATAAATTTAGGTAACGTGCGTGACATGAAATTGTTGTCAATTATGGGAACATAGGGTGTAATTAGTACTGAAGTACCAACACATATGGATAATACTATATCTCAAGAAGGTGGTCAAGCAATGGGCTACACGAAGGACAGTTGGAGACCACAACACCAACTGCTTCATCAGGGCATATTCAAGCAAATTCTGCCACGAATTTTAGAGATTATCATACTGGACTGGGAGTTCAATGTTAATAAGTGTCGCAACCGTTTATTAGATGCAGCAGGAAAAGGGAAGCTCATAACACAGAATATACACAGGTGATACGTGAGTGGGACTATGATCAAAGACATGGCAGAACAAGATATGCAAATTCTTTCAAGGAAGAAGATATTTCATGTTTTCGATGAAACTTTGTCTGCAGTTTACTCCAGTATAATTTTCTAGTTATGTATACCTTCGACTGCTAACTATTCTGACTCTTGTTTCTCTTTAATTGCTTCTTTTTGTTGGAGAAAATAAAGTTGTACCAGAACCAAGTTTAACTGATTTTCTAACCTTTTTTATCGGGCGAAGATATACTAAGATCATAAAAGAAGATTTTTTTAATAATCTACAGTAAAAAAAAACTAAAACTAAAACAGTTGCGAGCTAAAGGATAAAGATGAGTAGTACCTTGAGAAACTGAAGTATTTTCAGCAATACTAGGTATCCTTGATGTTTGTGGTACTCGTTCATGGTCGTTGTTGGCGACGGGGACCTGATAAATATTAACACATCATATAACAATACTTTTATATGATTAAAATAATTAAGAATGTCTATAACCTATGAAATCGAGTTACCTGTTCACCTGAGGTGCCATTGATACTTTGGGGCATAGATTTATTAGAACCATATTTGTGCATTAGTTATCTCATTTGGAGTAATTCTGATTGCATCTTCTCTTGATTTTGTTTCATCAGACTCATTTCTTCATCGTGCTTATCCTTTAACTCGGTTATCTCTTGTTCTAACCTTTGTACAACCTCATTAGATGAATCCTCCGCAACAATATTTTCTAAGGAAGATCTACTACCCCATAGAACAGAAGGAGTTGGACCACGTCCTAAATCACGAACATACCCATTTTTGTCATTTCTGAATACCTGGGAATACACATCGCCCTCCCAAGCACCACTGCGATGAGATTGGTCAATAGAGCTCTCACTATTGCTCATCCTTTCATTTATCATTTCCTGATCATAGAATACACATTAAATCTAATTTAGAATTTATTTATTAGCTTTTAAGGTTTTTTCCTAACTATTTCACAATATAGAAATTAAATGAAAAAAGAAATCTTACGACTGCCTTGGCAGAATCATCATCTAGTGGTCTACCATCCTTACGTTTTATATGAGTTAATAAAAAAATTTATACTCGTGTAGACACAATCCCGTTTACAGCCTAATACAATAAAGTTGATGTTAGATATGCTTTAAAAAAAGAATTTTAAAATAATATAATTAGTAATTTTTACATGTTCACCTGCTCATCCATCAAAGTAGCAATACTTTTGGATCCTCCTGTGTGAGGCAACTTTTGATTGGCCCTATTATTTCTATTTGCTTAGGCACGCCTCTGTCATTAAAATATTAAAACGATATTTTATAAAGTATAATAAAAATTGAGCATAACTAAAATCAAAACACTGAAAACAATCAATTAGAGGTGTTTTAAACATTTGTTGATACCTTAGATTTATCCGAAAGCCAATAAGAGACAAGACCACTTCATTGATCCCTCGGTATGTGACTTGGTCTATTTTTCAACAAAGCGTCTTTAGTCTTATATTGTCGTACATACTCATTTACTTGATGGAAAAGTACATACTCCGTACAAGGACATACATTTTTTTCTCCATCTTGTTTTTCAGAAAAGGCATGATTTAAAAAATTCTTTACTCCATCCAAATATTCTTTACTAACTCTTTCACAATACATCCATTTTTTATTTGTAGGATTGTCCATGACGTTCAAGATAATCTTTTCTTTTCTACAATTACTGAAAGAGCTAAAAATATGTTAGTAAAAAGGTAGAATTAATCAAAAATATAGTTAAAATAAAATAACCATCCTATTAGCAGGTAATTCCATGGCTCAAAAATATCATTTTAACAATTAAACTATTAAACAGAAATTTATTAAAAGTATCATTTAAACAATTAAAACTATCAAACAGTTAAACTATCTCTAATTTCTTCCATAGTTTTCATATATTGGTTCATTAAATTTTCTAGAATAGAATTATTAAACTTATAATTTATAGAAGAACCATATATCATATATTTTAAAACTTTCAAAACTTACTACTCCTATTTGTTGACTCTCAAGATATATATTTAATGTTTACCAATTTGTTTATAACTCTTTAGTTCATTAAGAATCAATTTATCTAGCTCTAGTGCTAAACGGAATATACGCTAGTTTGTATGATAAATAAAAAAACACATTATAATTGCGATGAACAACTATTAATATTTTGCTCGTCAGATGATACTTCACTATGCCTTGTTATGGAGGTCTTGAATTCATATGAAGTGGCATCAGGACAATTGGTAAGTAAATCAGAATCAACATTGTATATGCATCATCTTCAAGTGAAGAGGTAAGTAACAAGGTGCAAAGAATTACTGGAATTGGCAGACAAGATTTTCCTTTCATATATCTAGGTTGTCCTATCTTTTATACTAGAAGAAAGCTAGATTTTTATCAAGGATTAATCAACAAAATACCGGACAAGCTACATCTTTGGATATGCTGAGCACGATATGCTGGATAAACATCTTTGGATGTTGGATACGAAAGGGGACTTTACTGTGAGTTCAGCATGGGGTTATTTGAGAAGTAGGAATGATCCTAATAATGCATACAAGAACATGTGGGGTGATAGGCTTACCTTTCAAGATCACATTTTTCATGTGGAAGATTTGGAAAAAGAAAATACCTCTGGATGAAACAATAAACGAATGGGGTACATGGTAACATCAAGATGTTGGTGTTGTGTGAATCCACAAGAGGAAACAATGGATCATGTGTTCTTTCGTTCACCTGCTGCTAGAAGAAAATGGCTGTACTTTTTCTCTCATGCGGGATTGTCCTTAGAAGGTTTGAATTTGCACCAAGCAGTGGTTCGAAGCTGGACAGCACAGGTAAACCAATTTTTCAAGCACTACCATCTATTGTTTTATAGGAATTATGGAAAAGGAGGAATTGCTACAAGTATAGCGATGTGGTATCAATTAGTAGGGTGATTTATCAAGTTAATACCACAACACAATATCTTGTCAAGGTGAGGAAGCCAAGAATACAAAATGTGCCTCATAAGTGGCCTGATATATTGGATATGATGGAACATAATACTCCAAAGTTGAAAATTAACAAAGTATTATGGGAATTACCTAGAGAATGATGGATAAAATTGAACACAGACGGGACTGCGAGAGGGAACCCAGGCATGAGCTCAATAGGTTATTATCTAAGGGATGAATTGGAGATGTTATTCACGCAAAGTGACAGGAGATTCAAGAATACACAAATACAGTGGCAGAGGCAGTAGACATTCTGTATGCACTCAGGTACTGGAAAGTGTATCAATTATCTCATATCTGGGTGCAAAATGATTCCATGCTATTGAAGAATATTATTGAAAGAAGCTAGAGTGCACCTTGGGGAATTTCTGAGCATGTGGAGGAAAAAAGGAGTTTGTTGCAGGAGTGTAATGCAGTTATCACACATATTTCGTGAAGGCAACGAACTGCAAATTATTTATCCAATTATGCTCTTGATATAGGTCCTATTGAGTGCGATTCTTTTGCTCAACTGGACAGCTCAGGGAGAAGGATTGTAAATGACGATAAACAACAATGCCCATACTAGAGAATAAGGGTTGCAATGAATTGAAAAAGGAAGAACAGATAAACAACATATCGAGGTAGTACTTTTCAAAGAGCTGTATGGAAGATTTTCAAAGAAACAAAATAAGACTTCCAGCATGTAAATCATGTAGGACATACTGGGAACATAAGCATATTAAATTTTTAGGTGTTCATTCATGGATCATAATAGAATCATGGATGAAAATAGGCACAACAAACGCAATTTCGAGGTGTTAGGCAGTGTTTTCACAGCAGATAATCACAATTGTGTTCTAGCAAATGCACTGTAATACCAGTTGTGAATCTCACAGGACGAAGAAGTCCCAACAAGGATTATCAAGACAACACACGTAAGTTATGGTATGAGCAGCATAGCTGGAAACACAGAACTTTCAGCGTAGAACATTTTGCAACAAATTTCGGAGATACCAATTCAAAGACAAGAAAACAGAAATTGTAAACACAAAAAGACAGCAGATATCACAAACAACTATGAATCAGAGTAAACAACAAAAATGCATCAGACAAACAAACAACAATAGAGTAATAGGGGAAGAATCAATTCAATCACTCGATTATCAATATAATAGTATGCAGAAATCACAAATAACTTAGAAAAAACAAAAAAGCTATACTTTGACAACGACGATTGAGCATCTTCGAGCAGCATAAACCCAAAATCAATTGTAAATCGATTAGAAGAAACCTGCTGGGTAAGAATATAAGTTACCTGGGGATGGTCGGAGATCGTATCAGGGCGGACCGGCGGAGATTGTTGCGGTGTTACTGCTATGCACGTAGGTTTTGCGATAGCTTGCCTCACCTTCAAATTAACGACTGGCGTGCGTCTTTAATTTTGAAAAGAATCTGTTTTCAAATTGTTTTCTAATTGAAGGGAATGTAATTCCTTGACCAAAAAAATTGGAGGGAAATATTTTTTTCTACGGAGGGAAAGTTAAAATAATTAAAAAGTTAGATTTCAATTAGTGTATTTTAGTGGTAATTTTTTTATTGTTGGTAAAAGGATATCTTTTACTGGCTATTGATCATGTGCCGCTAATATTTCAGCTTAAATAATTCATTAGCGACAATTACCTTATTGCCGCTAAATAATTGCCTCCAAAGACCTTTTTTGTAGTAGTGTTTCCACTTCTTCTTCTTGTCCTTCTTGAGCTGAGGGTCTATTCAAAATAGCCTCTCTACCTGCATTAGGTAGGGGTAAGGTCTGCATACAGACTTCCCTCCCCAGACCCCACCTGTTGGGATCAAACTGAGTTTGTTGTTGTTGTTATCTACAGTCTATTGCTTTCTTATCAGATGGAAGAGGTACTAAATTCCAGGTATTGTTAGCATAAAGAGCCTCAAATTCTTGAATCATGGTTGCTTGCCAAGAAGGGCTGACAGCAGCTTCCTCAAAAGAAGATGGCTCACTAACATTTCAAATACTGTTTACCAAAGCATGACTATTATGATTCATTGATTCATGGGCTATATGGTGGCATTTAGAAAACAAAGTATTGAGAGAAAAAGAGTGTTTATCAGTGTTGCTGATTTTGTGGACATAATCTTTTAGATATATATGAGTTTTGTGTTCCCTCTGTGATCTTCTCAGGAGTGTAGGAGGATGATATATTGGTGAAGAATCAATGAGTGGAGGTGAATATGGTGGAAATAGTGCAGAGGTGCTAGGAAGAGAAGTTGGAATTGGAGAAGTAGAAGGTGAATGAGGTAAAAAAGGAGGAGTAGGTACTGGATCATCTGAACTAGGTGAATTCATGTAGGAGGCATCAGATGGGGAATCATTAGTATCCATTTATGTGATATTATTTTGACTAACAGGTTCATTAGATGGGACAACATCAAAGTATGTAGGAAATGACTCAGATTTGGACTTGAAATGAGTTTCAAAAGGAAAAATGAACTCATGAAAGATAACATCTCCAGTGATGTGTATTTTCTTGGTTGATAGGTCCAGGACTTTGTAGCTATTGACACTAAAAGGATAGCCTAGAAAGACTTGTGGGACATATCTTGGTTCATATTTGTTTAAGTGGACCTTGGGCGTTGTAGGAAAGCACTGGCAACCAAAGCTTCTCCGTTGTGTGTAATCTGGCTTCTTACCATATAGGACATCAAATGTAGATTTGTTTTGGAGATATGTAGTAGGTAGTCTATTTATAATGGAGTTGCTATCAGGACACATTGCCCCAGTACTTCAAAGGCAATTTGGATTGGAAAAGTAAGGCTCTAGCTATCTCAAGAAGATATCTATGTTTCCTCTCTACCACTCCATTTTATTGTGGTGTATAAGGACAAGTTCTTTGGTGTGCAATTCCTCTTGACTGGAAGAAAGTATTGGTTTCTAGGTTGTTAAATTCCAATACATTATCATACATAATGGACTGGACTTTGGTTTTGAGCTGATTTTCAATTAGGGAAATGAATGCTTTGATTGTCTGTAGAGCATTACTCTTGCAGGCTAGTAGTTGAGTCCAAGTAGTTTTACTGTGATCATCCACTAGAGTGATAAAGTGCCTGTATTTTTCATAAGTATGTTCATTATAGGGTCCCATATATCCACATGAAGTAATTCAAAGATTTTGGAAGAAGTACTGACTTTCTGAGGAAAGGGAAATCTTGTTTTTCTAGCCATGGGACAAATTGTGCATATGAATAGTTGTTTTTTGAGAAAAATTAGCAGGTATGGTGGAGATGTGTTTCATCTTTCCAAATGGACATGCCCAAGTCTATTATGCCACAATATATTTACATTGTTGGAAAAGCATGAAACAGATTTAGACATACCATCATTCAAAGTAAAAGTACTAGCAGTTGAAGTAGGAATGTTCTGCATTTGATTCAGAGATGAATTGTTTACAAATGAAGGTGGATGACACTACAGATTATCCAAGGAAGAACTATTTACATCACATGAATGATTAAGGGTCACAGAAGAGTTATTGTCTCTCAAACACTTGGAACAAAGCAGGTACAAGCCATTCCTCACTTTACCAATCTCCAGAGGCCTCTTCACTGAAGGGGCCTGTAGAAGACAAGTATTTTCCATGAATGATGTCATCCCTTTGAGATGTTTGGTAAACCAATAGACATACACCAGATTGAACTTAAAAGAGGGAACAAAAAGGACTTTCTATAATACTCCATCCGTTTCATATTAAATGAGATACTTTCCTGTTTAGTCTGTTTCAAAATAAATGACACATTTTTAAATTTGGAAATAATTCAACTTTAAACTCCTCATTTTATCTATTTTACCCTTAATGAGAAGCTTTTATAACCACACAAAAGTCATGGCCCCACAAAGCTTTACCCCTTAAGCTTTTAAGACCGCAAATATTAAAAGTCTTTCTTTTTTTCCTTTAACTCCGTGTCGAGTCAAAGTACCTCATTTAATTTAAAACGGAGGGAGTACTATTTTGGATGTAAGAACAACATCACCAATTTCAGACACTTTAACTTTGTATCCATTGGGTAAGACTACTAGAAGAGGATAAGGTAGGAATTTGATATTGGACATTAGAGATTTGTTAAAGGTCATGTGATTGGAGGCCCCTGAATCCAGTATCCATGTGACAATTTTGGACTCAAAGCATTTGCATGATAGTTTACCAAAATCAATAGAAGAGGTGCACACTATCATACCTGCAAAGTTGGCAGCATTGATACAAGATGAGTGTGAGCTTCCTGATGATTTCCCAACATCCCTATTCCTCCCATGAAATTGTTGAAGTAAGCTTACAATCTGTCCATATTGTTCTTCAGTGAGGTTCACATTTCTGCCATCATTTTGTGCCTTGCTTTCAATATCCTTGCCAGCAGTATTTTCATCAGTAACTCCTTGCACACTTGCAACTACTCTTTTCCCTCTGTTTTTGTATTTGGGACCTTGACCTTGACCATAGTTGTGGTTATTTGAGAATTGTCTAGGGTTAAAGTTTTGAGTAGAGTTTTGGTTGTTCTGTGGATAACCATGTAGCTTGTAACACCTATCTTTACTATGTCCTGGTCTTTTGCAGTAATCACATATGAGTCTGCCTCTATAAATTCCACGATAACATGTTATATGTTGGGAAGTTTGTCTTAAAGGAACTCTGTCCTGATGTACTCACATTTAGTGAAGTTGAATCAACAGTTAAATGGTTAGTTGGCCTAATCTCTCTTTGTTTTTCATCCTGAACTAGAAGTGAAAAGGCTTGTGGTAGATTTGGTAATGGATTCATCATAAATATGCTTCCTCGAACTACTGTGTATATTTCATTCAGTCCCATAAGAAATTGTATTAGCCTCCTATCTTGTTCATCCTTGTACATACTCTTTTTTCCCCCACAATTACAGATACAATTGCACTGATTCCTCTTATTCAAAGTGGCAAGTTCTTCCTAGAGTTTCTTTAGCATAGTGTAATAGGTAGTAATTTCAAGAGTACCTTGAGGAAGGTCATTGATCTCTTTCTAAATTTGATACATCCTAGCTCCATTAGTTTGTTCATAGCGATCCTCCAATTCCTTCCAAATCTCAACAGCATCATTTGCATATTCTACACTATCTGCGATTTCTTTATAACGTGAGTTTAAAATCCAGGATGTCACCATATTGTCACAACATTCCCATTGTCGAAATTATGGTCATGATGGATCTGGTTGTCTACACTCTCCACTTATGAAACCTAACTTGTTCTTCATAGACAAACTTCTAAACACACTCCCCCTCCAAGACATGTACCCTATTCGTTCAAATGCAGTTGAAACTAGCATAGCTCCTAGATTATCAGACAGGTGGAGGTATAGAGAATCACTAGGATCTAATCCTGTCCCGTCGGAGTGATGGTGGCGGTAGTTTCTGATAAGCTGGGATTTTAATGTGTTTATGCTCCAACTTGCCTATGTTTTGTTTATAAATTGCTACAAAATAGTCCCAAAATGTTGATAAGTGTGTTTTATTGCAGGTTTGATCGACAAAATGACAAAATGTTAAAGATCGGCTCAAAAGGAGTGAAACCTGCTCAAGTATCAAAGACTAGGCAATTTGAGGACAAGCAGGCCTAGTGCGGACCGCGCAAAGTCGAATGCGGACGCACTAGGTGGTTCAGAGAGTTGGAAAAACAAGGCGAAGGCAATGCGGCTGCGGTATAGTTTTAGCGGTCCGCGATGAAGGCTCTGCGGCCGCACTACCTTTCTGTGCGGTCCGCGGATGAGAGATTCAGAGAGATTGAAAATTGCCAAATCCAAGCCATGCGGTCCGCGGTCCTGATTGTGCGGACCGCACCAAATTCCTCTGCGTCCATTCTACGCGGTCCGCGGAGCTCAACTTCAGAGAGCCAATTTTGTAGTTCAAGAGCCTAGTGCGGCCACGATCCATTTTGTGGGGGCCGCACTGACCCCGCATGGGCATTTTTGTCCAGTTTTTCCAACTTAGTATAAATATAACATTTTACCATTTTTAGGTCATAAATTAATTTCAGAACATAGCTGCGCTCGTGAGAACTCATTTTGTAGCCATTTTTGGCATCTTAGCTTCAAATTAATGATATATTCTTGTATTTTAATTCAACATTTAATTAATATGTCTTGTTATTCATCTAGTTCTTTATTTTCTTCTTCAAGCATGAGTAGCTAAACCCATTAGCTAGGGTTGTGGCTCAACCCTAGTGTGGGTAATTGATGGGTGTTTCCCTCTAGGGTTAGATTGACTATGGGTGTTTGCTATTTGGGTTGATTTTATATTTTAATCTATGAATTGGTGGTTGCAAATACTGATTTGTGCTTTGTGGATTTGACTCTTCTTGAGAAAGAGAGTCTAAGTCTCCAAAATTGACCCAACAAGGAATTGGGATGGACTCATGAGAAATGATAGTCCCAATTAACGGGTTAAACCTCGAGAGAGTAATCACCCTACTTGAACCCTAGTTGCTTGATCTAATTTGCCTACCCATTTGGTCTCGGGAGAGTCAATTGGGAAAAATTACTCTCTCTACCGAGAGGTGTGATAGTTGGTAAAATTGTGCAACAGTTATAGCATAAGCCTCAATTATGTCAATCGATCCTTAGTAACATCTACCCGTCAATTAGCCACCTAGGTGATGTCACGACTCTAGTGCCTTCTTCCCATTAAATACAACTTTAGCAATTATCTCGTAGAATAGCCTAGTTTTAATTAGTAGTTTATAATTGAAAAACCCAAAAATGTATGGAAGTGACTGATCGCTTCCAACTCAACGCTACACCAAGGTAGGAAGAGCGGGTCGCAATAGCTTTTACCCGAATAGAGGTCGAGATCGATTTCCTCAGGGAGCTAGTAGTGGAGTTGGATTATCTGTCTAGTCTAGAGATGAGTTTGTACTCCCAATGTCACTTCAAACATTTTTGGTTTCTTTTTTTTTATAACTACTATTATAAAACTAATGATTAAAACTAAATAATGCTACGAGAATATTGCTAAGTTGTATTTAATATAGAGAAAGACACTAGGGTCGTGACACTACCAAGGTGACTAATTGACGGGTAGAAATTACTAAGGGAAGATTGATATATTTGGGGCTTATGCTATAACCGTTGCACAAGTGTACCCACTCTCACACCTCTCGGTTGAGAGAGTGATTTTGCGCAATTAACTCTCTCGAGACCAATTGGGTAGGCCAATTTGATCAAGCAACTAGGGTTCAAGTAGGGTGATTACTCTCTCGAGATTTAACCCGTTAAATGAGACTATCATTTCTCATGAGTCCATCCCAATTCCTTGTTGGGTCAATTTTGGGGTCATAAACTCTCTTTCTCAAGAAGAGTCAAACCCATTAAGCTTGAATCTATGTTTGCAACCACAAATTCGAAATTAAAACATAAAATCAAACCAAATAGCAAACACCCAATATCAATCTAACCCTAGATGGCAACACCCATCAATTACCCACACTAGGGTTGAGCTACAACCCTAGCTAATGGGTCTAGCTACTCATGCTAGGTACAAAAATTAAAGAAATAGATGAAGAACTAAGCATATTAATTAATTACTAAGAAGAAACTACAATAATAAAGAGCAAAAATGCCGAAAATGGCTACAATATCGAGTCTCACGAGCTCAGTTGCGTTCAGAATATAAAACTTAACCTAAAAATGGTAAAATGTTCTTTTTATAATAGGCTGGAAAAACTGGACAAAAATAGCCATGCGGGGTCAGTGCGGACCGCGCAAAAAGGAGCCGACCGCACTGGCTCTTGGACTTCTGGTTTCTGCTTCTCTGAAGCTGAGGACCGCGTGGAAGTGCACCATGGCCGCGGTGGAAGTTGGCGTGGCCGCACATAAAGGAGCGCGGACCGCATTGCTCGAAATTGTCGAAATGTTAACTCTCTGAATCTCAGCTCCGTGGACCATGCAAAAGAGTAGAGCAGCCGCGGAGCCTGACTGCGGACCACGCAGAAGTGTACTGTGCCCGCGCTACCTCTGGCTTGAATATGACAACTCTCTGAACTTTCTAGTGTGGCCGCATTCGCTTTTGCACGGTCCGCACTTGGTACTCGTTTCCTCAATTCACTTAGTCTTTGACACTTGAGCAGGATTCATTTCTTTTTGAGCCGATCTTTGACATTTGTCATTTTGTCGATCAAACCTGCAATCAAGCACAACTTGTGAGCATTTTGGGGTTATTTTGTAGAAGTTTATAACCAAAGCATAGGCAAGTAGAGGCATAAAACATGTTAGAATTCCGACTTATCAACTCCCCCAAACTTAAACCTTTGGTTGTCCTAAAGCAAACAAAATAAAACCCACACTTTAAAGGACAATCCAAGTAATTCCAGCTATCCCAAAGTAACCTCAACAAGTATCAATTGGGACTAACAATTGCCCTTAATACAAATGCATCATTAACAACATTCAAACCTTGAAACTATGGATCAAGTGTGACACAAGAGCATCAAGAATTGACTCATTACATCAAAGAACTCTCTTGATTGCTTTGGTAGTTGTCGAACCCAAACTCATATATCCTCAACTCTCCCTAAGCAAACCTCACCTTTTTAGAGTATGAGCACACAAACCGAGGTTAATAGGAGTTCACTCGTCTCTCTCAAGGAAAGGTCACAAGTCCGGCTCTAGGTAACATATGCTTGACCCTCATGTAAGTATCCACTAATGCGAGTGTCATCCAACTCAAGATCATATAGGGATTTTGTGGAGTTAATGTGAAGGCTTTTGGGTAAGGGTAGGATATTTTTTTGTTCAAGTGGGTTCAATCTTCCCTTAAGCACTTCTTTTGAATCATTGGCACAATTCACTTACTCTTTGAGTCATTTCACCTATTCCAAGGGGTTAGAGAGACACGTTGTCACTCTTTCTTAAGAAATTCAAAACATTTCTCCTTTTTCTACTTTTTCTACACCTTCTTCACTTTTGATTTTCTTTGAATCCCCCTCTTTTTGTTTTTTTATTCTTTTCATATTTGGCTTTCTTATTGTCTTTTTCTTTTATTTCTTTTTCATTGCTTTCATTTTCTTTTTTCTTTTTTACCTTTTACCCCTTTTTGCGTCCTTTATTGTCTCTCCCCCAAACTTAGACGTTGCCATTACTCAAGGGAAGATGTGGGAGCCAAGAGAAGGTAAAATTTAGAACTGGTATAGGCTTGTAGCATTGGTTCATGAAAGAAGAAGGTTTAAAGCTCAAAAGGGTTAACTAGAGATTATCTCATTAGTAGGTTATGGAATTGTTCAATGTATCATTTGGATCAAGGAGAGCCTATAATCACTTCTCGGGTCGAATTTCACTCAAAATTTTGCCTCAACAAACATTCGGGGCAAGTTCTAGACCATTGACTCGTGACTTGGACTCATAATTCAATTTCTCACCACACACACTCAAGGATAGCTTAAGACATAGAGTCGAGGGCCCACAACAACCTTAGATACAATTGAGCACACAATAGTCCCGAAAGACCACATGATACTTATTTGGCCAACTCAAGAGTCTCAAGGTCACTACTTTCTCCATCCTAAACACAACCACTTGTCTTTGACCATGGGATCAAAGGCAAATGTGTTAGGCCCAAGTGAAGATATGCTTGAAGTACTCTTAACTAAAAACTATTAAAAACAAAAGAAAAAGCAAAAACGGAGTCAAACCCTTAAGAAGGTTGTCACGCCATCCATAATCGGAAAGAGCCACCCGATTCACACAATACTCCACCCTTGGAAAAGAACCGTGGCCTTAAGAAAACCAAGGGTTTATTGAAAATGCCAAAAACAAAACAAAACAAAAGGCTACGAGCCTATCCACAAAGCTAAAAACAAAAAATTTCTGCGAAAATATAAATATAAAATAGAATGAATATGTACAACAGGGGAGTAGAATATACAACGTAGGATGAATATATACAAAAATGTAACTTTATATACAGACCAAAAGAGCGAATAAAAAGTATGAGAAAAGTGGCTAAGATGTAAAGTTATATACACCCCAAAATAGAAAATCAAAGTAAAGCATAAACTAACAATTTGTATATACAGTCATCCAGATAATCAAAAAAAAAAAAGTAGGGCACACCCCCACGAATAAAAGCTGGCATTGTAGGGCGCACCCCCACGAATAAAAGCTGGCATTGACCCCAATGCCAACTACCAAAATAAGCATCAAGAAGTCATAACAAAGGATATAGGGGCTCCCTAGGCCTGGTCAGTCTGCATGGGATCATCAGTGGTCCCCAAGTCCTCCGTATGTGCGGGAGCCTCAGACTGGCTGCCGGCCTCCTGCTGCTCAACTGCTGGGACTGGGCCTTGTTCTTAGATCAACTGGATGTCAGGTACAACATGTGGCAAACTGGAGGAGGCCTCCTATGGGGCTGCCACCTCAATAATTGCATCCGCTGTGCTGGGGAGCTTTCTCTTCTTCCTAGGCTGCCTGGGTGCCTGCTCCTGCTGGGGCTCTGCTACTGGTGCTGCTGGGTCTAGGGCTGGGTCCCCGAATAGCAAGTTTAGAGACATCTGTCTGCCAATAGCTTGTCCATATCTGTCCTGAGCTGCTTCACAGACTCTTTGGAAACTCGTGATCTCCTCATCTTCGTGTTCTCCTTGGAAAGCTCCTTCAGAGCCTTGCCATGTGACTCCACTGCTGTAGTCAAAGTAGCCTGTGTCTTCATAATCCTTTCCTGGTTCTCCAGGAGCTTCTTCAAAGTGTCCTCAATGGACTGAGGAATCTGAGAGGGCTGAGGTGCTTACTGGGTCTGAATGGTGGAAGACAAAGTGGACAACTTGGATGTCGCAGTTGACATCCAGTTGTTCAAACTAGCCAATGTCTGGCTCACCTGGTGTGCAGTGAAAGGATGAGCCTTGGAAGATGGCACCCCCGGGCCAGCCGGAGTACTGGGACCAGCAGTAGAAGAAGGTCCTGGAGGCAAGTCTACTACTGTAGTGGCAGCAGGCTCGATGGAAGGCTCTACCACAATTGGCTCCTCAGACTGGCCAGTTGAGGCAGAGGCAGGTGGCTGGTTGTCCGGGCCCTACATACTGTACCAAGAGTAAGGAGCCACATGCTTGGTCTTGACATCATATCTCTTCTTCTCCACCTCTATGTCCCGGAAATACATTGAAATGGTGTTGGGAAAGGGGTAGTTCCGATCATTCTCTTGCCCCACAACAGTAATCACACGGGACATCACATTGCCCACATTGATAGGGTACTTGGCCATAATAGATGCAAAAAGAACAACCCGTGTAAGTGGAATAGTCTGATCATGTGTAGAAGGGTCAAGCCGACTTCACATAAAAGTCAACCACCCTCGAGCCTCAAAATTAAAGGTCTTCCGGTATATTTTTCTCCCTACCTGCAACCACTCTGGCACAGTACCTGGGATTGCCAAGTACTGTGACAACCAAGGACGGACTTCCTCACCCATCCCTAACTTGGCCATATAAAGTGACTCATTTTCATCCTGGAACCCCAAATACTCATTTAAAGATTTTCCATCAAACAACACTGTTTTGTCTCTAACTTTGGTCACCTTAGTATCCTTGACAATGTGAGCCACATTAGAGTAGAATTCCCTTACTATGTGCTCATTAGCATCGATGCACTTCTCCATGAAGAACTCCCAGCCCTTTCTAGTTCTGAACTCTCTCTGCACATTAGGGTTATGGGGTAAACGGTCAGTGTCAATAAAGCTCCTCTCCGGTATCAACTTCCTCACCGGCCACCACTCCCTAAACTTGTGGTAAGCTACTTGGATCACGAATGTATCTTCCCATTCTTCGATTTTCCTAGTCCGTGCAACTCCCCCAATCTGAGTCTCACCTCCCTCATCTCCGCCTGCACTCTCCCCAGATAATGAAGTTGTGGGGAGGTGGAGTATTTCCCACTACCGGTTGTGGACTCGTCAGATAAATCCGAGATAACATTCACCGGTATTTTGGTGGGGGGTGATAGTGGAGGGGTATCAACTAGGTGGAGGGGGTCGGTTATGTGAGTTGGGACTGAATCTGAGGAGATGTATTTGGAGGGTACATACTCACTCCCCGAGGAATGAGAAGCAGCCTTATCAGTAGCTTTCATTAGTTTTCGGGTCTTTTTTATGTTTTCCCGAGCCTGGGGAGTGAGTTTTGCTATTCTCTTGCCTTTACCCCTTCGGGAGGAACCACCTCTCACGGGTTGTTGTGATTGTATGCCGCCCATTTGTTTAACCATTATCTGCAAAGGCACGCATCTAACATTGTTAGTTTAAGCACATGCAGTGAAACAGGTGAATGAAATAGATTGCAAACATAATTGCAGTAGACAATTTGCAGAACAGGTTGCAGAACATAGCACCGTGGACCGCACAAAATAGGAGTGCGGTCGCGTTGGAGGCACCGTAGACCGCACAAAACAAACCGCTGTCTGCACAAAATGGGGTAGCGGCTGCGGTGGGCTAGCGCGGACCGCACAGAAGATCAATGCGGCCGCACTGGAAGAAATTAACTTGCAATCAAAAGAGCACCACGGTCCGCAAAGAAATGCAATGCGAACTGCATCAGGGCAGCGCGGTCGCGCAAAAGCAACCGTGGTTCGTGCTAAGCTAGGGTTTACGGGCACTAAGTTAGGGTTGCATTTTTTCCATTCTTGCTCAAGGTTTTACACCTACTTTGTCCCTACTCAGTTCACCCATTGATTAAACATATTAAGCAGAAAACCCAGGTCTTAAACTATCCTAAACTAACAATTAAATGAAAAAGAAGAAGCTAAAACTACTGGGAAAGCCAGAAAAAATGAAAATATGAAATTAATTAATCACAAATGCATGAAATGTTGCCAGGTTTGTGAAGATTGAATGTAATTAGTCCAAGCAAGCAAGAGTTACGGTCTCAGATATGGATGAACAGTAGTTCTAGGGCTCAGAGTATTCAAAGTTCGAAAAGGGTATACTGAGACCCTTGGGCCCTATTTATAGAAAAACTATGGGGCCCATACTCACCTACCAGCGCGGCTGCGCAAAAGCGACCGTAGACCGCGCTGGGTTTCAACACATGAAGTTTCAGCAGGCAACCTTGGCGCGACCGCGTAAAACCATACCGTGGCCTCGAAGGTCCACTACGAACCGCGCAAACTGGACTGCGGCCGCGGTGGAAAACTTCAGAGAGCACTATTTTTGGAACATGCCAGCGCGGACCGTGCAAAAGAGTAGCGCGACCGCACTGTCAAACTTCAGAGACTGTGCACTTTGTTCCAACTTGTTTTGCACTGCATCAACACAATTCCTGCAACATCTCACAACCAATTAGCTCAAAAATCTTAAACTACAAAGAAAATCAGAGGAAAAGAAAAAGACATGGGTTGCCTCCCAAGAAGAGCCTAATTTAACATCGTGGCACGACGCGGGTTGCCAACTCATCGTTTTAAATGTACCATAGCCACCACGTGGCTATCATCAATCTTCCCAAGATAATGCTTTACACGATGTCCATTGACTCTGAATATTTCACCATCCTTGTTCCTTAGATCAAGGGCACCAAATGGGGTCACGAACACAACTTCAAATGGCCCACTCCACTTTGATTTGAGCTTTCAAAAAAATAGACGTAACCGGGAGTTGAAAAAAAGAATCATATCACCAACTTTTAATTCCTTTCTCCGAGCATATTTGTCGTGAAGATACTTCATCTTGTCCTTATACAAGGACGAGCTGGAGTAGGCATGAAATCTAAACTCATCAAGCTCATTAAGTTGCTCAACACGGAGATTCGCCGCAACATCCCATTCCAAGTTCAACTTTCTCAAGGCCCACATAGCTTTGTGCTCCAATTCCACTGGAAGATGGCAAACTTTCCCAAACACCAAATGGTATGGGGACATACCAATTGGGGTCTTGTAAGCCGTCTGGTATGCCCATAAAGCATCATCCAACTTTTTTGACCAATCGGTCCTATTAGCATTGACCGTCTTGGACAAGATACTCTTTATTTCTCGGTTGGAAACTTCCACTTGACCACTAGCTTGAGGATGATCGGGGGTGGTCACTTTGTGATTTACTCCATACTTAGCAAGCAATGAGTCAAAATCCTTGTTGCAAAAGTGAGACCCCATCACTGATGATAGCACGAGGGGTGCCAAACCTTGTGAAGATACTCTTTTTCAAGAATGTCATAACACTCCGGGCTTCATTGTTAGGAAAAGCCACGGCTTCAACCCATTTTGAGACATAGTCCACCACCATGAGAATATAAGTGTTCCCACAAGAGCTAACAAAAGGACCCATGAAATCGATGCCCCAAACATTAAAAATATCTACCTCGAGAATCGTATTGAGTAGCATCTCATCCCTTTTTGAAATTCCGCCGGCTCTTTGGCATGCATCACATCTCTTTACCAAATCACTAGCATCCTTAAACAAAGTTGGCCAATAGAAACTGCAACTCAAGACCTTTGAATCCGTCCTCACCCCTCCATGATGGCCACCATAGGAAGAGGAGTGACAAGCCTCCAATATGCTCAATTGTTCACCTTCCGGGACATATCTTTTAATCACACCATCTGTGCAAACTTTAAACAAGTACGGATCATCCCAATAAAAATCCAAACTATCCCGCTTGAGTTTCTTCTTTTGGTTGGAAGAGAGCTCACACGGGATAATTCCGGTCACAATGAAGTTGGCGATGTCCGCGAACCATGGAATTTCACACATTGACACAGAAAGAAGTTGCTCGTCGGGGAATGTATCATTTATTTCAAGGCCGTCACATGGCTTCCCTTCTTCCTCCAACCGGGACAAATGGTCCGCAACTTGATTCTCACTTCCCTTCCGGTCCACTATTTCTAAGTCAAATTATTGAATAAGTAGCACCCATCTCATCAGTCTTGCCTTGAAATCCTTCTTGGACATCAAATACCTAAGGGCGGCATGGTCCGTGTGAACAATCACCTTGGCCCCCATAAGATAAGGCCAAAATTTTTCCATGGCAAATACTATTGCCAACAATTCCTTCTCCGTCACTGTGTAATTCCGTTGAGCTTCATTCATAGTCTTACTTTCATAGTATACGGGATGGAACATTTTACTAATTTGTTGACCTAACACCGCCCCCACCGCAACGTCACTTGCATCACACATTAATTCAAAGGGCAAACTCCAATTAGGTGAGATGATGATAGGAGTTGTGGTCAACTTGTGCTTTAAAAGTTCAAAGGCATCCGTGCATTTTTCATCAAAAACAAACTTGGCATCTTTCTCTAGCAACTTGCAAAGTGGATTCACAACCTTCGAGAAATCTTTGATAAATCGCCGGTAGAAGCCGTCATGCCCAAAAAAACTCCTCACCCCTTTGATAGAAGTGGAGGGAGGAAGCCTTGAAATCACCTCGATCTTAGCCTTGTCTACCTCAATCCCATGCTTAGAAATCTTGTGACCCAACACTATACCTTCTTCAGCCATAAAATGGCATTTTCCCAATTGAGAACGAGGTTAGTTTCTTCACATCGAGCCAAGACTCTATCCAAATTTACCAAGCATTCTTCAAAAGAATCACCAACCACACTAAAGTCATCCATAAAGACCTCCAATATGTCTTCCACCATGTCGGTGAAAATAGCCATCATGCAACGTTGGAAGGTTGCCGGAGCATTGCACAACCCGAATGGCATCCGGGAGAAAGCAAATGTACCATAGGGGCATGTAAAAGTGGTCTTTTCTTGGTCTTCCGTGGCAATTAAGATTTGATTGTAGCCCGAGTACCCATCCAAAAAGCAATAAAAACCTCTCCCTGCAAGGGGATCAAGATTTGATCGAGGAATGGCAAGGGGAAATGATCCTTGCAGGTCACCTTGTTGAGTTTCCGGTAGTCCATAAAAACTCTCCACCCGGTAATGGTCCGAGAGGGAATAAGCTCATTGTTGTCATTTGTCACTACTGTCATACCTCCTTTCTTTGGAACATATTGGACCGAAGAGGTCCATGAGCTATCGGAGATTGGATAAACCACACCGGCGTCAAGCCACTTGATAACCTCTTTCTTTACCACTTCTTGCATCGCCTCATTTAGTCTTCTTTGATGTTCAAGTGAAGGCCTTGCATCCTCCTCTAAGATGATTTTATGCATGCAAAATGCAGGGTTTCTCCCCCGAATGTCCGCCAGAGTCCATCCTATTGCCCTTTTTCGCTTTTGAAGCACCTCCAAAGTCACCTCAACCTGCAAGTTAGTAAGGCAAGAAGAAAGAATAACTGGAAGAGTTGAATTATAGCCCAAAAATTCATACCTGAGGTGTGGAGGAAGTGGCTTCAACTCCAACATCGGTGGCTCCTCAATGGATGGCTTAGTTGGTGGAGTTTTGCGGTTTTCAAGATCCAAATATAACTTCCTAGGCTCATATGAATATGAGCCCATACCATGCAATGAATTCACGCACTCCACTCTACTAGCATCATCATCGACATCCATGTTAAGAATCACGGACTCAAGAGGATCTTCAACATTTATCATGGAACTTATGTTATCCACTATCACAGCTGTGACAATGTCCACAAATGAACACACTTCTGTGCTATTGGGTTGTCTCATTGATTTGCAAACATGGAATATCACCTTCTCATCTCCCTCTCAGAATGTCAACTCTCTCACTTCAACATTAACCAAGGCCTTCCCTGTAGCTAGGAAAGGTCTCCCAAGAATAATAGGCACTTCAAAGTCCACCTCATAATCCAATATGACAAAGTCGGCTGGCAATATGAATTTATCAACACAGACAAGAACATCATCAATTATGCCCAAGGGTTGCTTCATCAATCGATCCACCATTTGAAGTCTCATTGAGGTTGTCCTAGGTTGCCCTATTCCCAAAATCTTGAAGACCGAATAAGGCATCAAATTAATGCTAGCACCCAAGTCACAAAGGGCTTTGGCAAAATCGACACTACTGATAGTGCAAGGGATAGTAAAAGCTCCGGGGTCTTCAAGTTTCGGGGCCATAGAATGCACTATAGACTCACTTGATGCGTCATTTTAATTGTTTTACACTCCATCGACTCTTCTTTTTTACCAAATCCTTCATAAACTTTGCATACCCTGGCATTTGTTTAAGTGCCTCCACCAACGGCACATTGATAGTAAGACTCTTCATCATTTCGATGAACTTTTTGAATTGTTTGTCACCTTTTTGCTTTGCTAACCATTGAGGGTAAGATGGAGGTGGTCTAGGCAAGGGTGCATTGGCCTTGGGTACCACCGGCTCGGGCATATCAATAATGTGTTCCCTATACAGGTTCACGACATCTTGAGTCTCTACCCCGGCCTCATCATCAATATCAATTCGCACATCATTGGTCACATTTGGTTCAACCACATCATCAATATTCAAATGCACATTATTATCATGCAACTCAACTTTGTCATTCACAACTTGATTTTCATTCGACGCATGCACATCACCGCCTTTTCAGCTTCTTGTTGTAACCTCCATCACATGATTGTTACCTCCCTTTGGGTTCACTACCGTATCACTTGGTAGAGCACCCTTAGGTCGAGTATTCAACGATTGAGAGATTTGGCCAAGTTGCACCTCCAAATTCCGAATAGAGGTGTTATGGGAAGCCAATTAAGCATCGGAGTCTTGGTTCTTCTTCATCATTTGTTCGAACATCATTTCTATTCTCCCCATATTACTACCCGAAAACTAGACACTTGAGATTGAAAGGGAGGTGGATTGTTCGGTTGTTGGTACATGGGGGGGGGGGGCTTTGAAATCCTTGCCCCCGGTTGCCTTGATTTTTGCTATTATTCTACCCTCCTTGATTGTTGTTGTTGTTGCTCCAATTATTATTATTCCTATTCCAATTGTCTTGATTGTTACCTTGGTTACCCCAATTGTTGTTTTGATTGTTATTGTTCCAATTGCCACCACCTTGTTGTTGGTTGTTTTTGTTCCAATTACCGCCGCCTTGTTGATTGCCCCAATTTCCTTGGGGACGCCATTGTTGATTCCCTTAATTTCCTCTATTCCCTTGGTAGTTATTGAGATATTGACATTCTTCGCATTGCTCATCATAGCACTCATTCGAATAACCACCACCATCATTGTTGTTGTCAAATTGCTCACAATTACCTTGAGGTTGTTGTTGCCCTCTTTGCTTCCTTTTCAACATAGAAATACCTTCCATTGCATTGACTTGGCACAGGTTTTGGACTTGTTGCAATTGCGCCTTCGCCAATTGATTCATAGTTGTTGTAAGCTCGGAAATAGCTTGGCCATGATCGTGCAATTCATTGTGCAAATGGATGACCGTGGAGTCACCTTGGGGCACATTTGCTCGGCTTTGCCATGCTGAAGAGGTGTTGGCCATTTCATCAGTACATCACATGCCTCTTGGTAAGAGAGTTTCATGAAGTTCCCTCCGGCTAATTGGTTCACAATGCACTGATTCGTGGTATTGATGCCCCGATAAAAAGTTTGTTGTATCATTGCCTCGGCCATGTCATTATTAGGGCACTCCTTCACCATTGTTCTATTTCCCATATCTCGTGCAAAGGTTCCGTTGGCTCTTGTTTGAAGGCTAGAATTTTATCCCGAAGAGCCGCCATGTGACTTGGAGAAAAGAACTTGGCAATAAATTTGTCCGCCAATTCATCCCATGTGGTGATAGAATGATTGGGGAGCCTTTTTAACCAATACAATGCTTTACCCCGAAGAGAGAACGGGAAAAGCCTCAATCTCAACACATCCTCGAATACGTTTGTTTGCTTGCTACCCCAGCATGTATCAACGAACCCCTTCAAGTGCTTGTATGCATTTTGATCGGAGGAGCCCGTAAAATACCCTCTTTTCTCGAGCTAGGTCAACATGACATTTGTGATTTGAAAGTTCCCGGCCCGGATTTGGGGAGGAACAATAGCACTGGCGCACCCTTGATTAGGAAGAACTCTCGGGCCACTCTCGGCGGTGGCGGAGGAGGGTCTGGAATATTCTCATTCGGATTAGCATTTGCATTGGCATTTCTGCCTCTCCTTTGAGCTTGAGGTAAGACCTCATCTTGTTCTAGATCCTCTACATCCTCCCCCGCTATAACATTTCCGAGAGGGTCATTTGCATTGAGAGCCATTTGTACCTGATTTTTCGACACAAAAAAATTAGTAAACAAGAAGGAAAGAGAAGCCAAACACAAAACTAGCTAAACAGATAGTCAACACCGTAAGCTCCACGGCAACGGCGCCAAAAACTGATCGCTTCCAACTCAACGCTAGACCAAGGTAGGAAGAGGGGGTCGCAATAGCTTTTACCCGAATAGAGGTCGGGATCGATTTCCCCACGGAGCTAGTAGTGGAGTTGGATTATCTGTCTAGTCTAGAGATGAGTTTGTACTCCCAATGTCACTTCAAATATTTTTGGTTTTTTATTTTATTTTTATAATTACTATTATAAAACTAATTATTAAAACTAAATTATGCTACGAGAATATTACTAAGTTATATTTAATATAGAGAAAGGCACTAGGGTCGTGACACTACCTAGGTGGCTAATTGACGGGTAGAAATTACTAAGGGAAGATTGATATATTTGGGGCTTATGCTATAACTGTTGCACAAGCGTACCCACTCTCACACCTTTCGGTTGAGAGAGTGATTTTGCCTAATTGATTCTCTCGAGACCAATTGGGTAGGCCAATTTGATCAAGCAACTAGGGTTCAAGTAGGGTGATTACTCTCTCGAGATTTAACCCGTTAAATGGGACTATCATTTCTCATGAGTCCATCCAAATTCCTTGTTGGGTCAATTTTGGGGTCATAAACTCTCTTTCTCAAGAAAAGTCAAACCCATTAAGCTTGAATCTATGTTTGCAACCATAAATTCAAAATTAAAACATAAAATAAACCCAAATAGCAAACACCCAATATCAATCTAACCCTAAATGGCAACACCCATCAATTACCCATACTAGGGCTAAGCCATAACCCTAGCCAATGGATTTAGCTACCCATGCTAGGTACAGAAATTGAAGAAATAGATGAAGAACTAAACATATTAATTAATTACTATGAAGAAACTACAATAATAAAGAGCAAAAGTGCCGAAAATGTCCACAATATCGAGTCTCACAAGCTCAGCTGCGTTCAGAATATAAAATTTAACCTAAAAATGGTAAAATGTTATATTTATACTAGGTTGGAAAAACTGGACAAAACTACCCCTGCGAGGTCAGTGTGGACCCCGCAAAAAAGACCGCGGCTGCACTGGCTCTTGGACTTCTAGTTTCTGCTTCTCTGAAGTTGAGGACCGCGGACCGCGTGGAAGTGCACCGCGGCCGCGGTGGAAGTTGGCGCGGCCGCACATAAAGGAGCGCGGACCGCATTGCTCGAAATTGTCCAAATGTTAACTCTCTAAATCTCTACTCCGCGCGCGGCCGCGGAGCCTGACCGCGGACCACGCAGAAGTGTATCGCGCCCGCGCTACCTCCGGCTTGAATATGACAACTCTTTGAACTTTCTAGTGCGGCCGCATTTGCTTTTGCGCGGTCCGCACTAGGTACTCATTTTCTCAATTCACTTAGTCTTTGACACTTGAGCAGGTTTCACTCCTTTTTGAGCCGATCTTTGAATTTGTCATTTTGTCGATCAAACCTGCAATCAAGCACAACTTGTGAGCACTTTGGGATTATTTTGTAGAAGTTTATAACCAAAGAATAGGCAAGTAGAGGCATAAAACGTGTTAGAATCCCGACTTATCAGTGACATCTTGAACAATTACACGATTCTAGTCTAGACAGATACCCAGCTCCAATTTCTAGCTCTCTGTGGAATTCGATCCCGACCCTCATATCGGGTAAAAGCTATTGCGACCCTCTCTTCCTACTTAGTAGTGTGGAGTTGGCTGCGATCACTTTTTGGCGCCGTTGCCGGGGAGCTAACAATTTTGGCTATCTGTTTAGTTAGTTTTGTGTTTTGTTCTTCTTTCCTTCTTGTTTACTAATTTTGTTTGTGTCAATTACTCAGGTACAAATGGCTCTCAATGCTAATGACCCTCTTGTCAATGTGAATGCTAGGGAGGACGTAGATGATCTTGATCAAGAAGAGGTTCCTATTTTACCTCAAGCTCCACGTAGAGGCCGTCAGGCCAATGCAAATAACAACAATAATTTCCTAGACCCTCCTCCGCCACCGCTAAGAGTGGCTCCAAGAGTCCTCCCAAAATCAAGGATATGCGAGTGCCATCGTTCCCCCCCCCCCCGAATCCGGGCAGTGAACTTCAAATCACAAATGTCATATTGACCTTGCTCGAGAAACGAGGGTATTTTACGAGCACCTCCGATCAAAATGCCTACAAGAATCTCAAGGGGTTCGTAGATACATGCTGGGGTAGCAAGCAGACAAACGTGTCCGAGGATGCGTTGAGATTGAGGCTTTTCCCGTTCTCTCTTCGGGGTAAAGCATTGAATTGGTTAGAAAGGCTCCCCAATCATTCCATCACAACGTGGGATGAATTGGCGGACAAGTTTATTTCCAAGTTCTTTTCACCGAGTCACATGGCGACGCTTCGAGATGAAATTTTGGCCTTCAAGCAAGAGCCAATGGAACCCTTGCATGAAATATGGGAGAGATTTAGAACAATGGTGAAAAAGTGCCCAAATAATGATATGACGGATGTGATGATTCAACAAAACTTTTATCGGGGCATCAACACCACTAATCAATGCATTGTGAACCAATTGGCCGGAGGCAACTTTATGAAGCTTCCTTACAATGAAGCTTGTGATGTTTTGGATGAAATGGCCAACACTTCTTCGGCATGGCAAAGCCGAGCAAATATGCCCCAAGGTGACCCCACAGTCATCTATTTGCATAAGGAGTTGCATGACCATGGTCAAGTTATTGCCAAGCTTACTACTACTATGAATCAATTGGCGAAGGCGCAATTGCAACAAGTCCAAAATCCTCACCAAGTCAATGCCATGGAAGGAGTGAATATGCTTAAGAGAAGGCAAAGAGGGCAACAATCTCAAGGGAATTGTGATCAATATGATGATGGTGGTGTTTTTTCGAATGAGTGCTATGATGATCAAAGTGAAGAGGTTCAATATGTCAATAACTATCAAGTCAACCGAGGCAACTCTTCAAACCAACAATGGCGACCCCAAGGAAATTGGGGAAATTAACAAGGTGGTGGTAATTGGAACAACAACAACCAAGGCAAAAATTGGGGGAACAACAATTCGGGCAATCAAGGGAATTGGAATGGGAATAACAACAACAATGGTAATCAAGGCGGGTGGAATAACAATGGAAACCAAGGCAACCGGGGGCAAGGCTTTCAAAGGCCCCCGATGTACCAACAACTAAACAATCCGCCTCCGTTTCAATCTCAAGGGTCTAGTTCTTCGGGTAATGATATGGGAAGAATTGAAGTAATGTTCGAACAAATGATGAAGAAGAACCAAGACTCCAATGCTCAATTGGCTTCCCACAATACCTCTATTCGGAATTTGGAGGTGCAAGTAGGCCAACTCTCTCAATCGTTAAATACTCGCCCTAAGGGTGCTCTACCAAGTGATACGGTGGTGAACCCGAAGGGTGGGAACACCAATCAAGTGATGGAGGTTACAACAAGAAGCGAGAGAGGCGGTGATGTGCATGCCTCAAGAGAAAAGCAAGTTGTCGTTGATGATGATGAGTTGCGACATGATAATGTACCTCTGATTGCTGAAGACGTGGTTGACAAGGTGAACAATGATGTGAGGATTAATATTGACGAAGTCGAGGTTGAGACTCAAGATGCTATGAACTCGTCTAGGGAACACATGATTGATATACCCGAGCCGGTGATTCCCAAAGCCATGACACCTTTGCCTAGGCCACCTCCACCTTATCCTCAATGGTTAGTGAAGCATAAGAGTGACCACCAGTTCAAAAAGTTCATAGACATGATGAAGAGCCTTACAATCAATGTGTCTTTGGTGGAGGCACTTGAGCAAATGCTGGGGTATGCCAAGTTTATGAAGGATTTGGTGACAAAAGTGGTCGATGGAGTGTGAAACAATTAAAATGACCTATCAAGTGAGTTCTATCGTACATTCTATGGCCCCAAAGCTTGAGGATCCCTGTAACGAACCGACCGGTTGTTTTGTGTACTGGCGCTCCGTTCAGTAGTCAGAGGCCATGAACAGCTTCATTTCAGGTATTATGACTTGTACGCATGGTCAGAATTTGATTTCGGGAAATTCGGAGTTGATTTGCGAAGAGAATTCTCATTTTGGAAGCTTAAAGTTGAAAGAATGAACTAGGATTGGAATTTTTAGTAAACGACCTCGGAATCAGGATCTGAAGGATCCAGCAGGTTCGTATGATGATTTCGGACTTGG